>OY757911.1:76242075-76324575 GCA_963585895.1 Sepioteuthis lessoniana | reverse complement strand
TAGGCTTCAGACTATCAAAGAATTTAGTGAAATCCTCGTAAAATCAGTGAAATGATCTGTATTCGTGGATGATGTTAATTCTTTTTGTATCCATGTTTATGCTCAGAATTCAAAGAACGTGTCGGTCACACAACACTAACATACTCCTTTTACTTAATCTTGAATACCAACTAGAATGCATTGCATTTCAAACATCCTATAGAGTTAAACATATTCTAATAGAATGTAATAATTATGCTGTTATCAGAAAACGCAGCTTCAATTCAAATAAAACCAGAGATACATTTAAAATTATAAGTATGATATTTTATCTTCCCTGAAAATAATTTCATTATACTAAAAATATAACTGTGAAATTAAACTTTACCTTACAAACCTACCCTTGAAAGCGACCTCAACTTTTACTTAACAACAAAACAACTGCAGACAATTCCCTATCAAAACCAAGAAAAACCCTTGAAAGAATATGTAAATAAATCTTACAATTATTTCTTGGCATAGAATAGCCGCTGATGGATTGACATGTTAAGTTAGATCAATCAATCATCCCTTTTTGCAATACCAACATTGGTCTTCTCAGCAAGTAAGTGTAAGTATTCCCACAAATCACTCAAAATTATTTGCAAGAATATAATCATTTTAAATAATTAGTAAAAAATTATGACTGTGTAAAAATGTTGGCTTGGATAGATGGATACTTCAACTAATTACGAGGAAAACCGAAAATGACTCAATAAAAATAAAAATTGAATGAACATTTAATGTAGATGGATGGTTTAGTTTTACATTGTACCAACCCTTTTCGAGTCATTTAACGCCATATTAAGTTATTTTGATAAAAGTTCCAAACAATTCCGTTTAGTATAAGTATAGCTTTTTTTTGTTTACTCACAGTTAAATTTCAAAACAGTTCTATTTCAAATAATTCAGGTTAGCATAAGTACGTAGTTTAAACACAGGAAATGAAAAAAGATTTAGTTTTAAACAATTCAGTTTAGTCTAATTACGCTATTTAGTTCAATTTGACCAATAGACAGAGCCCTATCAGGTGCTACCACTCCAGGACAGAGCGAACTTGGGAGTGATAGCAATGAAGGGGTGCTCTGCATTCCCCAAAGCTCAAACATTACTGAAGCCTCACCATCAGATTGCTTAGTGTCATAAACAGGACACTCGTTGGGAAAGTCTTACCTCTCTGCAGAGATGCAGTCAGAGTATTCTGCAGCTCATCTCGAGTCGACGGGGCTAAATGTGGATTGAGGGAGTTAAAGAAATTTTGTTAAACGATGTTCTACGTATGTTGAAATATGTGGCATGGACATTTCAAGTCTCCTGGTCATTCTCTTCTTAGTACTCTCTCAAGTATATTATCTATGTACGCATACAGAAATTAAAAATCTTGAAGTTAACAACTTGCAAGTTTTGGCCTTAAAATTTGAAAATTTCTGACAACATTTGAGCCTTCCATGAACATTACCTGACAATATTATTAGTTTCCTCATTTCAGGATTAACGTCAACAATATTATTTACTTAATCCCTCTATGAATAATGATTGACAGTATTACCAGCCAGATCATTCTATAAATAACGTCTGACAATATTATTAGCCTCATCATTCCATAGATTATTCTAGACAATGTTATCAGCCTAATCATTCAAGAAATAATGCTCAACAGTATTATTCATCCGATAGAATTTGTTCTCCAAAAAATTAAGGAAAAAATAGATGAGAATTTCGTCAATGCCCATGTAGAAGCGGCAGTACAATGCATACCAAGCAAACAAAGAGCTAAACCTAGAGCCCCATGGGAGATATTAGCGGTCAGAAAAAAAGTGTGCAGACGTGAAAACCGCTTCCAAATGCAATAGGCGGAACCCAACCAATATCAATGCCCTGAAACTTAAAAAGGTACAAAATCTATTAGCTAAAAGAACAAACGAAATACATACAAAATCAGATCAATAGGAGTAGAGACTTGGTTGAAGATAAACAATTTAGGATAACATGGCAGACGGTAATGAAGTGAGCAGAAGGAAGAGCGCAGCGAAAGCTAAACTGAAAGCGACCAGCTAAGAAGAACGAATACAGCTGCAGAAACAACCTCCGAAAGCTACCCATGAACCAATCACGAAAATTAAAAGTAATCAATTAGACATCAAACTAGGACAGTTTACACAAAAAGAACTCGACTCAGTACTAAGAAAAATTAAAACTGGAAAACCAACAATGGTTGATGAAATATCCACAGAAGTATGGAAGACCAAGGAATGCGACGACATACTTCTCTGACGCTGAAATACCATATAATAATCAAAACACAATAGACAGATGGACAAAGATATGCATCCCCTTTCCCTTTGAAGGTTGACCTCGGAATAGCCAAGAACTACCGAGGTATGTGCCTTACATCCATAGCGGCCAATATCTACAATGCTCTATTACGCAAATGCATAGAACCCATAGAAATTGAGAACATATTAAGGAAAAACCAAATGGCTTTTGGAGAAATCAATCTACGACATCACAAATTTTGACTATCCGTCGAATTCTAGAAGGTATTCATGAAAAAAGCTTATAATATTATTCGTCGACTTCTTTAAGGCCTTTGACTCCATACACAGAGGGAAGATGGAGCAAATACTACTCGCCTACGGTCTTCCCAAAGAAACCGTTGCAGCCATAATGATGCTATATAAAAACACGAATGTAAAAATCCACTCTGTGGAGGGAGACAGACTACTTCGATATTGTGGCATATGTAGAGCCAGAAGACACATTAGCCCAACACCTGTTTATCATATGCCTAGACTACGTGCTTAAAACGTCAATTGATATAATGAAAGATAACGGTTTCAACCTGTCAAAGAAAAGAAGCAGGAGATACCCCGCACAAACAATTACGGACTCTGACTACGCCGATGATATAGCACTTCAAGCAAAGACACTCGCCCAAGACGAATCACTGCTACATAGTCTGGAATGAGCAGCTGCAGGCATAGGCCTCCATGCCAACGCAGACAAGACAGAATACATGTTCTTTAATCAAAGAGGCGACATCTTCACACTAAATGGTAGAATCCTGTGGACAAGTTCACCTACCTAAAGAGCAATGTCTCATCAACCAAGAAAGACATCAACACGTGACTAGCAAAGGCATGGATAGCTATCGATTAGCTCTCGGTCATATTGAAGTTATGTCTGACCGATAAAATAAAACGCAGTTTTATTCCAACCAACGGTCGTGTCGATACTGCTATATGGATGCACTACTTGGACGCTAACTAAACGTATGGAGAAAAAGCTTGACAACTACTACGCAAGAATGCTGCTAGCAATACTGAACAAATCCTGGAGGCAACACCCCACCAAAATGCAGCTATACAGCAACCTACCATCTATCAAAGTTAGACGAACCAGACATACAGACATTGCTGGAGAAGTAAGATTTTGCTCATAAGCGACACATTCTTGTTGACCCTTTCACATAAACGACCCGCTAGAACCTATATACAACAACTCTGTGCCGATACGGATATAGCCTTGTGGTCCCCCCGGGAGCGATGGACGATAGAGACGGGTGACTACAGCGGGTCAGAGATATCAGTGCTGGCATGATGATATATATATTTATATATATATATATATATATATATATATGGGGGTTCTTTGGACGTTTGAAAAATGACTACATTTTACCCGAGATGATAATAAAATAAATTTGTGATGCATTTAAATATTTTACTCGAAAATGTAATCACTATTTTCAATGATTGCGACCCAAAAGACGTCAAAAAAGATAAGATCATGAGAAGGAGAGGTTCTTCTACATCCCCCCATAATCGCTACATGTTGTACCTTTAGATTTTTAACGGCTTGAATTCTTAGAATATTTCATAAATGGCAGAATAGTATTATGTAATTCAGGTAATGATTTTTTTTAAATAATATTTTTTCGTTAATTAGATTTCATTATTTAGTTTTGTAAGGCTTTGAACTACTCGATGTCTCTCAGTTCAGGTGCATAGTCAGATGGGCACTCTTACGCCCGCGTGGAAAGGATATGACAGTCATCTTCTGTCATAATAAACCCCTAGAAATGGGCTGTACGACCGTGGGAGTGAATTGAGTGGGTGGATGACATCATACCCGGAAGAGATGTCCTAAGAATTTTAAGATTTTGAAAAGACAGTAGTTGAGTTTCTATATAGATAATCTTCTGACCGTTATTACCTCTTACTTGAACCTCAGTCTTCCGGGCTATTGGTGAACACTCTACTCAATAGGCCAATGGCCCAGTGAACTTTCTTGTATGGTTTGCTTTATTATAATAAATGGTTGTACAGTTGCTGTTTGAGAGGTACTGCTTCCAGGATTTATTCATAACAGCACACAGCATCATTTAATAATTTGTACCAAGGTTTTTCTTTAAGAGTTTCCTCCCAGTCCAAGTGATACAACCCTACAGTATTACTGACACAGCTTGGAAGTATTCCTTTTCTTGATAAAATCAAATGAGAATAAACCATACGTTTACTTTTCCAGATAGCAGCTGAGTGGTTGACTTTTACTAATAGCAGTGGGATTTACTAAAAATTAGGCTTGTGCCAGTGAATCGTTCCATACAGAAAAAACACTCAGACAACGTGATCATTTTCAAAGACTAATAGTTTTGATTTGAAGGTAGAAGAACGTCTATATAGTTCTGCTTTGAACAAACAACATGAAATTGTCTGCCGAGAGACTTTCATACTAAATTATTTGGTTACCTAACGTGCAAAGCCCACTAATGTGCCGAAATTCTCCTCCATGCAAATCTTCAAATTTTACTAAGGAGTCATTTTGTGACTCCTTAGTAAAAGAAACTGGTGTTTTACGTGACTTAAAAGTAGACATTATCATAAAGCTTTAATATTCTCAAATTTATAGTCTGAAGCCTAACCTTCTTTTCCCTTAACAGAAATCGTTATCCCTTGAGTTGATCGATCAACTTTTCAACGTCTTCCTATCGAGAGAACTTAGGAAGCAATGTAGCAGACGTATAGAAAATATTTGTTTAAATTGTAACGTTAACATATTATTACATTGTGATTCTCTCGCAAAGCTAATGGAAGAAAGGTTTGGGATAATAATTGGTTGTCACTTAATCTCGGTAACAAAAGGACAGAACTGATGGAAAATATTTGTGTTATTTTGCTTTCTATTTTTATCTATCATGATCATTATCTTCATTAATATTAGCAGCACATTTTGAAGAAGAAGCGAAAGTCATTTAGATACCACGGGTGAACAAAAGCCTTTACCAATTACTTCCACAACGGCTTTGAGTCTGCTAACCTCTGCCATGCTTTAACGCCTACTTTTACGAGCTCAATGTCCTGCGTATGACATTAAACTGGATCTGGTGATGAGGCTTCATTTTCTGAAGTTCTGAAGAGTAGGAAGTATCACTTCATTGTCATTACTCCCTGCTCTACTGCTATTCGGTATGGTTGTACTTGTTAGGAACCCATCTTTGGGTTAAATAGATATTTTTAAAAATAATTAGAATAGGGTGTCTCAATATACATAGGATTAATATCATTGCTAATAACTCTACTAATTATAATGTTATGTTCTTTTCTGTTTCAGATTTGAAAATAGTATACTATAACAACTATTAATCCTTGATCAAAATGCCTCGAACAAAAAAAAAGCATTTTCCATCACTACTAATTTGGAGACAAAATCATTCAAAATTGTCTCAAAATAGATGCAACCCATTAATATAATAATGATTTATTACTGAGACAAGAAACTAAAAAACTTGCATTTCCAGGAAGCTAATAAAATAACAGTTAAAAGAAAAAAACTGATTTCATGTCTTTAGCTCAAAAGATATATTTTTTACAGGACGTGTTCCAAATGACCACCATTGCGCTTGCTTCAGTAATAAATCATTTTGCACCAATTTTGAGACACCCAGTATAAGATAGGAATACGCGACACCACGTATCTGGGCACGTTATTTATATCAAATAGAAATCATCATCAGACAAGCGATTATTAAAGGGAAATTAAAAAAACATAGCTTAAAAACGTCATTGCAATGAAACATTGAAAATGTCCATGGTTATGATAAACAAACATTTTCAAGTGAATCAAATTTCAACATTGAATAAAGACTTCATAAGAAATTAATATGACGTCAAAAAATAAAACAAACCATGTACTATTTCATATTTGTATCCTGTAAGAAAATCTGATGCTACATAAACAGCCATGAAACCTAAAAAGAACTACATTATCACAAAAACCACTTCACGTTTTTTTTATTTTACATGTTCTTTTTAGAGTATTCAGATGAACAAAATGGTGTGGAATGTTTTATTCAGTAGATGGAAGAGAGATTCATTTTTTTATAAATCGTGGTCCACCCCAATTTATGCAGAGTGCGATCCAGCTTAACCTACAAAAACTACGTCTGTTTTTCTTGGCATTGAAAATTCAACTCTATATGTTTAGACTGTCTTTTAATTCGCACGAAAGTTAGAGTTATCTGTGAATCTTAACTCTTTACCAAATTGTAAGAAAATATAAAGAGAGAGAAGAGTTAATTGTGCCAGGATGGAATACATAATTAGGAGAAGGAGAGGAGGAGAATGAAGAAGATAGAGAAATAAAAAGTAAGAGAAGAGGATAAGACAAAATGTGATTTGAAAACTCGAGGAAATTCACTATTTCTAGAGGTAGAAAAAGTCAATTCGAGAGACACCAGTTAAAATAGTCATAAAATGCAGGATTTGATTATGAACGCCTCTTGTAGTTTTGCAAACGAGGATCGTGAACCATTGAAAGTGCATGCTATTTTCTCAGTCTTATTTTTTTGGCCTTGTGCTAAACTAAAATAAGTGTAGTAAATGACTTCTACACTTAAGAGTTGCAAATCCTGTTGCAAGATTTCAAGAATTTTCTGCAAATGTCTACTGTACCAATTACCTCTTCGTTATTTTGTTCGTTTTCTTTCCTTTTGGAAATATTTTTCCAAGAGGAAAATATTTAAAAATATGAAAAGTCTGAGATCTAAGGAGAAAAAAAAAACACATTAATAAACATTACGAAGAGTACACGATATAGATAAACATCCCAAGGGAGAAAGGCTAGTTATTTTATGTTTACAAAACTAGTTTGGTTTTTTTTTCATTTTGTGTTACAAAACCTGGTTTGTTATTGAAAATTTTTCTTGTTCTTTTACCGGTATATTTTCAAGATTCTCTAATTTTATGCATATATATATATATATATATATATATATATATATATATATATATATATATATATATATATATATATAAGATTTAGCCAGTAAAAACAACGTATAACTGCGAGATTTCTATCAGATCAATACACTTAAATGCTTTAAATTGAAGACAAAATATTATCAATCGAATTTGCAAGTAAATGAAAATCTTATAGGTTCACCATTTGTGCTGAACGCCAATTATTGTAAAAACAGAAATAATTTGCAAATAGTAATTAGAAATTTTACACAATTCAAATACTCAGCAAGATCAAAAGTATTAACTGATAATTATTTTATGAAAATCTAATTGAAAATAATTGATTGAAATCTTGAAAATGTATACCAGCATTAATTAACGTATTCTTTCCAAGTACCAACTCAGAAAACCTTAAAAGAAAATTTATTTTACCTCTCTTTTCTACTACTTGAAATAGAGAATTTCCTTACGTTTTCCGAGCTCTATCTCTTGCTTTTAGAGCTTATAAGCTTATAAAATAAAGTGCTGCTGTCTAGACGTGGAGACTACAGTCTAAGTGTCTAGACTTGGTCAACACAGGTCAGTTCCTTTCTTTTTGAATTATAACACTTGTCTAGATAGTTTCAGAACATTTTCGCGACAAACGGGATAGAACAATGCAGTGGTCTTTGTTTCGTTTGAGCTTTTTATTGTTTCCTTAATTCAAAATTCTTCTTTGATATCATTTGAAGATATGGAGAGCAACAAAAGAAATCTGAAGGAGTAGCTTCACACTATATTAAAAGAATTTTACATATGCTTCAACCGAAGGATAACTCACTGGAGAAACTGTTTTGAATCTCAAAGGGACCGCTTGAATAAATTCATTGTTCATTTCTGTCTTGATAAAAGGAACTTCTGTCCCGATATTGTTTGAGCACACTCGTAGAGGCAGGAAAACAATGGATGCATAGATCGTCCAGATAAATCAAATATTCTATTGAGAAAAATAATCTACGTTTTTAAGTCAGCATTATACTTTTGCAAGCCGTTTAGTGCAGGGGTTCTCAAACCTTTTACTTGATACACCTTTTGAAATGAAATCTAATTTCCCTTCACCCACGTAAATAAATTAATAAAATATTGCCGACAATTTTTCTTATGTCATGATGAGAGAAGGTTGATTTTTTAAAAATATTTTCGGTTTCAAGATAAGAATTTTCACAAAACATACAAAGACCATCCTAAATAGAATCATGAATCATGCAATTACACCAACACCAACAAATTGCTGATAATACTAAATTTGACTGAACAAATAAAAATCTGGATCTCTTCGATCAGTGCGGTATTTTTCTTTATTGCTAATTTAGTTATAGGTTATTTTTTTTTTTTTGGTTTGGTTTCTTAGTTTAATGGCATATCAATGTTCATGGGTTATTAAATGCCCAAAGCAATCCTTGCAGGAGAACATTCCTTATACTATTTAATGAATAGCAGGAGGAATATGGAAATTCACTACCTTTCCTAAAGGTTTTAGTTGGAAAATGAAGGTAATAATTTAATTTTAATCTTATTTATTACAAATCTGTCACCACTGAGAAAAATTACAATTTCTAGCATTGTATTTTGACTTTACTTTTTCATTATTATTTTAGATCAATATTTTTATTCTTATATTCTAATAATAATATTTCTTTTCTAAAGACATTTCATAACCTACAATAAAAAGGAATAGTAAAGTAAAGTTGGTGACCTTAGTCGAGGGCGACCAGAAGGCTCCCTTTTCAATAGCTACTACTCCAAGATGTAGGGGAGGGTGCTACTCCTTTCCCTGGATTGCTCCACTTTAACCTTGATACGGACCGTATATAGCTGAGTGTTAAGCAAGGAGGTATCAAATATCATTTTAAAAGTCTTTGGTATGACGTGACCTGGGATTGAACCCAGGTCTCCTGGACCATTGGCAAACACTCTACCCACTAGACCAATGAGCCGGTTAATTATTTGTATAAACTAATTCGCTTAAAATATAATTTTTTTCAGTGTTTTATTTCGAAAAAAATATGTTTATATGTATTTAACAACAGCGAAAATATCCGGATCTTTTTGGTCAGAGCCAAATCATCGGCTCCTTTAAATGACCCAAATGTTTGAACGGATTTTATGTGAACAACACATCACTAGTGACCATCCCATCCAATCAAGCATTTTACTTGTATGATATCTGGCTAGTACATGATCCATGTTTTTTTTTTCTCCTGTAATGATGGGATGTATAACTACAAACTAGTAAATACAGACCCTGTTGGTCCTTATACTTTTATCCAATCTGCAGAAATTTTATTCAACTCCAGGCGTCTACGTAAACCATTTTCATTAGAAGTGATTTAGGATAAGCTTCTTATTTGCTGCCTAGTTAATGGTGCATTGGTTTTATCTCGTTAAAATTTACAGTTTCAAAAGATCTATTTGTCTGCCTGTTATAAACTGACAAATATTTCATGCAAAGTTGTCAATTCGGAATGTTTATTGAGCCCAGTTGAGGTTTTAACAAAAAATCGTGTTCCTCATTAGTAAATAGCCGAGTCGGTTGGAGCGGTAGAATACACCGACTGCATCTCAGCAGAGGAGTAAACCCTCCCCATATGAGTGTCCTAATTATGACATTAAACAAGTGAGGCTTCAGTAATGCTGAAGCTTTGGGGAATTTGGAGTACCTCTTCATTACCATTGCTCCCAGGTTCACTCTGGCCCTGATTGGTTGCACCTGATAGGGTCCTAACTATAACCCAAATAGAACTGTTTGACATTTCAACTGAGCGCAAATGAATGACTCATGTTAAATTGAATTGTTTGAAATAAGAACTGTTTGATCATTTAACTGTGTGTAAACGAATGACAAATGTTTAATTGAATTGTTAGTAATACATAGCAATACTTGGAACAATTTATCATTGCTGACTTATGCTAAACTTAATTGTTAGAAATAGAACTGTTCGATCATTTAACTGTTTATAACCACAAAATGTGTTTAAAATTAAATGTTTGATATGTATGTAAAATAGAATTTAGCTTTAAATAACAATCGTTGATATGCCATAAAATCGAACGAAACAAAATCATTTGTAAGGTGGAATGTACACGGAGACGGTCTCGGGGACAAAAAAACTCACCAGGAAATAACCTTGCAACAAGTTATAACAGGTTGATTTTTGGATTTTTCTGTTATGGTAACAATTAATGTTAGTATCATGTAATGGGTTCTCAAAAGGTTGTCGACGAAAGCTACGAATACACGGATATTGTCACTCGACTCAGACTCGTTGTTACAGAAATAACACACGTGTTTTATTTCAAATGTTTTATTCTTCAGACCAAGAAAAAATTGTTACTTTATGAATAAACTGATATGAAACTCATGTGAAATCACGTCCCGTATCAAATTGGGTGTGTGAGGTGACTCCTTAAATTGAGGAGGTGTTTTTGCTTTAGCTTCAAATCTGTCGATGTGACCCTACGCTGTCTCAGTACCTGTCACTTCTCAAATCTCTCTAGGTCTTGCATGACTACTTTAAGACCCTGTACGAATCTCCATGTGATTGACTTTTCCCTGTCTGAAACTTCCATTATGTATATTTATATAATGACTCAATGCCTCTACACGAGCAGGATGCAACACAAGATAAATTTTAAGCGGAGTTTAACAGGTTTAAATTTAGAGTTTTCCTTTTCCTTCTGCCATACCAATGTTCCTTCTACCATACCAAAGAGCACAGTCTACTGTACTATTTACCTATACCCAGAAAGAGAATAATCGGATTTATACCTTTCCCAACGGTTTTAGCGTTATGAAAACCCAAACAGCCTCGTCCAATGTCGCTGGTCAGTTTAGACTCTATATTACATTAGTAACCATTCACTTAAAAAAATTAATTGCCATCAAAGATTGTAAAAGTTAATAATGAACTAAATATTGTTTATGACTTTTCAAAATATTTTCTCAATAATTGTGGACTACTGATAGATAAGGCCACTATTTGCCAGTTAAAGGGACTACTTTCATGGCTGCCATACCTTTAGTTGGTAGAGCTTCGTATAAAAGCTATCCAAAAATAATCACCTCTTAAAAAGGACAGGTCATTAAAACATTATTATTATCATATAAAAGAATTCAAAAGAATTACAACATTTATTCATTTTCAATCTAATTTTTTTCTAATGGCTTTTTTAAAAAGTTATTTTAAAGGAAAATATGCAAGTTAGCTAATCCCCTTAGGAAAAATCCTTTAAGAAGGAAAAAAGAGTTGTTTTGACGACACAAATTTTTATAGACACTAGACACAGGAAAAATAAAAAAGAGAAAGCTGTGTGGTTTCGTAGGTTTCTTTGATCATATATCAATATTCGTGGGTTATTTAAAGTCAAAATCACACAAGTAGACAATAGTGATACTATTTAATCCATTCCCGGGGAATAAGATCATTCATACCTTTCCCAAAAGTATTTGTCCAAAAGCGAATGTATATATATATATATATATATATATATATATATATATGTGTGTGTGTGTGTGTGTGTGTGTGTGTGTGTGTGTGTGTGTGTGTGTGTGTGTGTGTGTGTGTGTGTGTGTCTGATTTAATAGGATAGAATCTTTGTGTCTGACAGCTCTGTCCTTGTTCAATTCTTCGAATGAGTCGTTTGACTTTTCGATGGAATGAACTTAGGAAGGTGCCATATGCTTCCGAAATATTTTAAGCCTCAGCTGGAGTCATCTTCGGGTGAGCAAATAAGGAAGAGACAAACACAATGACAAGTCATATACAGTCATATAAAGAGTTAAAAGAAGAACAAATAAGAAGGGATTTTTCGAAAGAAAAAAAATTACAAGAGGTAACAAGAAGAGGTAACAAGATCAAAGATAGAAAAGCAGACAGGAATTTTCTCCTATATAATATAAGATGTTTAAAAGAGGAAATGAGAAAGATAGATAGATAGATAGATGTTTATTTACACAAAAAAATCCAAGTATATTCGGTTGAATCCAGCAAAATCTGATTATAATCTGTTTTGTATGACAAGAAAAATAAGTTACAAAACGAACTCATAGAGATGTTTTTGCGACTACATGAGCCAAAAATCTACAGAGTAATATCGGCTGATTATTACTGGAAATCTTGAAAATTTATCCCAGCCCTAATTGGCATGTTCCTTCCAATTATTAACCAAGAAAACCTAAAGAGAAAATCTATTTATCTTCTCCTCTCTAGACTTTTTCTACCTCTCGAAATTGAAAATTCCCTTACGTTTTGAAAACGCAGCAGAATTATATAGGTTAGTTCCGTAAGCAGAAGGACACTTTTTCGAGCACTATCTCCAACATTTAAAGCAGAATTTATAGTGAGTAAGGAACAGCCAATCAGTCTGCTACTGTCTCTTCTGGCAGGCATGTTTCTGGAATATTTGAGTTAATTAAAAGGAGCTTTTAATTCCGTCCGAGTGATCCGTCCTTTGAGACTTTTGATTGATAGCCGAGTGAACGACAGCCGGGAATAACAAAGGCAGATTTCATTGAGGAACTGAGAGTCAAGTCAAGAAGACGGAAACTCTTTGGAAATGGTCGATAACGAAGCCGGCCAGTGCGTCCTTGTGTGCTGCACTGCGCACCTGCCGTGGATAGAATGTTGCTTTCATCAACGAATTTAAAAGGATTTATAAATGGCTATTTTGAAGGTTTTGTGCGGGACGGGTTGGGGGCATGCACAAGTGCATTCGGGTATGTAACATGTATATACAAATACATACGCTTACATGTGCACACACATGTGAAGATAAATGCTTGACTGTATACACAGGCAGAATTCCGCACACATACATAACTATATACAGCATATATAAGATTGTCTCAAAATATTTACACATATATGTATGGATTCACAAAATTTATTTGCCTGTACGTATGTTCAAACATGTCAATGTTATAACATGTATGAACATAAATAAAAGAACATCTAAGTCCAAAAGTATACTCAAGCATTTATGTACACGCACACATACACATACTAACTCTCTCTCTCTCTCTCTCTCTCTCTCTCTCTCTCTCTCTTACACACACACATATACATATATATATATATAGAGAGAGGGAGCTTTTTCATAATAACTGTGTTCAGAGCAGTAATTTTTACACACACACACACACACACACACACACACACACACACACACACACACACACACACACACACACACTCACGTGCGCACACATATATAGGTACATATGTATTTATTATCAGGTAACGTAGTTATTGATGTATTAAAGTGGCAGTACATACATATTTCCATTTTTTCTTGTCAGTTGATTTATTACCTTTAAAAATACTAATTAAGATTAATGAGAATAAAAATGTGTTTATTTGTTTGTTTGTGTGTGTGTGTGTGTGTGTGTGTGTGTGTGTGTGTGTGTGTGATTGAACTGAACATTAAAAATCCATTTAATAATTGTATTGAAAAGGAAACACGGCTCATGGATCAGTAAACTAAAATTATTTATAATTATTAATATTTCTTTCCTCGCAAGTTTTTCACTCAAGAATTAGCTGGTAGGTTTTCACTGGAGTCTAAGTGACAGCAAGTCAACTCAAGTTTCCAGAACTCTTCTCGGTTTTTTAGCCAATCTTAGCAATGCTGTAGCCTGGATAGTTTTGACTCTCTTAATAATTTACAGTTGCCCCATTCCTTTCTCCAGGCAAATTAGCACGACTGAGTGAGCAAGGGGATCCATTGGGAATTGAGCAAGTAATTGAATTTTGACCATTCTAACAAATGGTATATGCACAACCCAGAATCTGTCCGGGATAATGAGACGCAAAAATTCCTCTGAGATTTGAGATACAAACGGAACACCTACTCTCAGCCAGACGACTAGACCTTCTAATATTCAACAACAACAAAAAAAAAGAACTTGCCAAATTTTGGACTCTGCTATCACGGCTGATCCCAAAGTAAAATTGTAAGAAAGCGAAAAAAAGATAAGTACCTGGACATTGCCAGGGAACTGAAAAACTGTGGAGCATGAAAGTGACGGTGATATAAATTGTAATTGGAGCCCTTGGTACAGTCACCAAAGGACCTGAGGACTTGGACATAACGGGACGAGTGGTGACCATCAAAACTACAACATTTTCTGAGATCAGCCAGAATACTGAGAAGAGTCCTGGAGACTTGAAGAGACTTGCTGTCACTCAAAATCTATTAAGAAACCATCGGCTAACACTAGTATGAAATACTCTCAAGGAGTAAATGATAAGAATCCCCCAAGCAACAAACAAATTTCACCCGAGAAGACCAGGACATAAGAACCAACTACGTTAAAGCGTGAATATATGACACAACAGAATATCAGATGTACATTAAGTGATGATAGAACCAAAACTATTTATCACATGATAGATGAATGCAGAAAACTAGCGCAAAAAAGAGTACAGGACTAGACACAACTGGGGGGAGAAGATGATCCACTGGCAATTACGCAAGAAACTGAAATTTGGCCATTCTACCAAATGGTATATGCACAAACCAGCAGCCATCCTGGAGAATAAGACGCATCAAATTCTCCAGGATTTTGAGATAGAAACTGATGCCTTATCAAGGCAACATGGCTACATCTAGTAATAATTAATAAAAATTAAAGACGTGGGTACTCTTCCTTTCCTGCGTACCACAGAAAGATATTCAAAGAAAACGAAAAAAAAGACAAGTCGTTTGACCTTACTAGAGAACTAGTAAAAGCTATGAAACATGAAGCTGACGGTGATACCAATAGAAATTATTATGCTCATAATGATCCTCAAAGACTCGGTAAAAGGACTGGAGAAGTTGAAAATCGGAGGAGGATCAGAGACCATCAAAACTTTAAAGATCGGCCAGAATGCTGCGAATAGCTTAAAGAGACTCACTGACTCCAGTGAAAGAGCATCAGCTAACGCTGGTGTTAAAACCTTGCAAGGAATAATAATAGTAATAATGATAATTATAATAATGATAATAATAATAATAAACTTCATAAATGGCAAGAAAAGATTAACCACCTAATGTGCATGGGTGACCTCCAACTGTTTGCCAAAAATGAAAACCCTAACTCAGGCGGTAAGAATATATATTCAGGATATAGGGATGGGATTAGGCATAGAAATGTGTGCCGTGTTAATAATAAGAAGTGGGAAACAATAAATGACGGAAGGAATTGAACTACCAAATCAGAAAAAAAATCAGAACTCTCGGAGAAGAGGAAACTTTCAAGTACTTGGGAATACTGGAAGCAGACACCATAAAACAAGCGGAGATGAAAGAAAAATGTAAAAAGAGTTAATCAGGAGAACTAGAAAACTACTTGAGACCAACCTGTATAGCAGAAACTTTATCAGAGAGATAAACATTTGAGCTGTCCCGTAGTGTAATGGTTATCGTCGTAGGAAATGGACACGGCGACACGAGTTCAAATCCTAGACGAGTCTGATTGCATTTCCCATAGCACTAATACCCTTGGAAAAGGTATGAATCCAATTATTATCCCCCCAGCTATGGGTAAATAGTAAGGCAGACTAGGTTCTTCAGCTTTAGTGAGGCAACTAGTCTAGGAGAAGGAAAACTCTGAATTCAAACCTGTTAAACTCCGCTTAAAAATTGACCTTATGTCATATCCTGCCCGAGCGGAGGGGTTGGTAAATATGAATAAACATTTGAGCTGTCTCCCTTGTAAGATTGCCAGGACTATTCTTAAAGTGGACGAGGGAATAACTTCAACAAATGGACAATAGAAGAAAACTAATGGCGAGGCAATTGGCTTCACATTCAACAGATTACATAGACCGATTATATATGTCAAGAAAAGAAGGAGGAAGAAAATTTGCCAGCATTGAAGATAGCGTCGATACAACAATAAGATCACTCGAAAACTACTTTTTTAAAAAAAAAGGCAAATTACAACTCAAACCACCCAAGGATCAACAGAACAACAATAACGAGAAAACAAAAACGCAAAGAAAAGCAATTTTAAAGATGTTTCAAGCGACAAATTTGCTAAACCTCTCACGAGATGACTTTCGCCATGGCTAAGAAAGGGAAGTCATAAAGGAAAGATTGATTATCTTTTAATAGCAGCAGAAAACAATACCATAAGGAAAACTGCGTCAAAACAAAAATAGATGACGCAACAAAATAGGAAGTGCAGGTAAAATAGTTAGAGACGAAACGGTCTGTCATTATAAACAAATGCAGCAAATTAGCACTAAAGAGCATGAGACAAGACATGACTGGGGGAGGAAGATGATCCACTGGGAATTGTGCAAGAAATTTAAATACGAACAAGTGTTATATGTACAATTTTGAATCCGTCCTGGAGAATGAGATGCGCAAAGTTCTCTGAGATTTTGAGATTCAAACAGATAACATATTCTCGGCCAGACGAACGGACCTAGTCATAGTCAACAAAAAGGGGAACCTACCGAATAGTTGACTTTGCCCTCCCAGCAGATCACAGAGTAAAATTAAAAGAAACTGAAAAGAGAGATAAAGACCTGGCCCTTGCTAGAGAACTAAAAACTATGGAAAATGAAGGTGACGGTTGTACCAATTGTAATTGGTGCACTTAGAACAATCCCTAAGGGATTGATAAAAAGACGGGAAGATTTAGAAATCAGAGGTCAAGTTGAGTCCATCCAAACTACAGCATTAAGATCGGCCAGAATACTGAGAAGTGTCCTGAAGACTTGAGAAGACTTGGTGTCACGCAAACTCAAGTGAGAAACCATCAGCTAATGTTGACGTGAAAAATTCTCAAAAGAGTAAAATGATGATAATAATTTTGCCCAAGTTATTTTGAGAATGAAATAAATCAGTAATCTCGGGGAAAATTCTCGTCACCAATACGTCATGATGATTAGTGAAGGGATTTTGGACGAAAAGCGTTCGCATTTTCATTTTATACTTTCAAAAAAATTACAAACCATAAAATTTATGGTGAGAAGGATTGATATGATACACAAAATGTTTACGTAATATATATATATATATATATATATATATATATATATTGTTATAGTGTATGGTTATCACTAGCTCAGTTGGTGAGTCAATGGTGGACCAAATTTTGTGGTGATATGAGTAGAGTGCGCGTCATACCAAAGACTTTAAAAATCGTACTTGATACCTCCTTTCTTAACACTCAGCAATATAAGGTACGTATCGCGGGTAAAGTGAAACAATCCAGGGAAAGAAGTAGCGCTCTCCCCAACACCGATGTAGTAGCTATTGAAAAGGGAACCTTCTGGTTGCACTCGACTACGGTCGCCAACTTTACGTACTTATATATATATATATATATATATATATATATATATATATATATATACGTGTGTGCGTGTGTGGGGGTATATTACGTGGTAATATCTGTTACTCCAGGTTTCCGGCTTTACGCACTCATCTGACAGAGTTAAAGGTTTTTAAAAAAACGATTGATATTAATTTTTTTTTTAAGTTTTCTTTCTCCGATGAATACGTAAAGCATGAAACCTTGAGTCACTGATATATATATTACTTTTCTCTCTCTCTCTCTCTCTCTCTCTCTCTCTCTCTCTCTCTCTCTTTATATATATATATATATATGATGAATACTTTGGCGCGAAACCGACAGTTACCAAACACAACTGACTCATGTCAACGCTATCCTAACTTGAATATATACACGCTCGATTAATGATATTAAGCAGTCTTACTTTATGCATATACCAAGTTATATATATGTGTTTATGTGTGTGTATGTGTGTGTGTGTGTGTTTATAAATTAGTTTGAAAATCTTTACAAACCATTTAAGAGGTAAAGACTTAGACTTCAAACGGTCCTAATGACAGTAAAATAATTTCTTCGTAATGATAATGAGTTGTTATGCGCTATTATTTTTTCAGACATTTATAATGTCTTAAGAAACCCAGAGTTTGAGTGCGTGTTTATCATTTCTAATATTTGATCATAGAAACAGAAATAAAAATTGGTAAACCCTTTGATAATTCATGTGGCAAATAAGTAATTCACTAGGCTTACCTTAGTTGAAAGGCAGAAAAATGGGTCACCTAGTGAGAATCGAACTCACTAACAACGGCATGCTAATCTAGCTAGCTAATATTACACCGCAGAAAAATCCTGACTGAGCGGAGTTTTTGAAGCTGATATAAATAAACACAAAAATATTAGGAAAATTCTTCTTACTCATGATTCTAAGATATTAGTCATATACAAATGTACTTTCAACGTTTATCTTTATATATACATTGAGGTAAAAAAGATTTTCTTCAATAGGTTAAAGGGATAGATTCTAAAAATATTTTTAAAGATTCTGTTGCTAACTAACTTTAGCTGAGCAACATCTCAACGGAAATTATAAGTAAGAATCACTCCTTCTTTCTTCTTCTTTCTAATTTCACTCCAAACACACGAGGATATTAAAAAAAGGTAGAGCAGATGTAATATCACCAGCAAATACCATCTTAGTGAAGACAGAGGACAAGTGAAAATTGAAACCAAAATGACAATAGTTTATAAACCGGTTGGGGCTATTAAGTTGAAATGAAATCACTACGATAAAACTCAAATTACATTTAACCGTTATCTTATTTATTACGAACCCAATTCAAACAGACTGAAGAGGTTTTGTTTTTGGCGATTTTTTATTTCTTTTTTCACCTGTGCAAGACAAAGAGAGAGAGAGAGAGAGAGAGAGAGAGAGAGAGAGAGAGAGAGAGAGAGAGAGAGAGATGTTACCCGAAAAAATACAATGTGGAACAAATTACGATGTCAAATAAATTACAAAACTTTATTAGTCTCATTTACTTTTGTGAAACTCTTTATTTGTTGAGAACACTTAAAAAGGGTTATATCGAAACCTCGGGCACACACTTGTCTGAAGTTCTGTGATAATGTATTAGTATTCCATGAATTGAATATATATATATATATATATATATATATATATATATATATATATATATATATATATATGTATAAGGGTTATTCAATAATTGATGGGAATTTTGCTTAAGAATTTCGTGCTGGGATGAACTGTTTTTCGGTTGTATCTTTTTCAAAGAAGTCATTAATAACAAGGCCTTTCATGTCAGCGTGACCTTCTTTACTAATCGCTCATTTGGGAATGTTTTATTTAACTGAGAGTTTGTGTGTTTCGACTCCATATTCAGTCTTTTTCGACTCAGGCTCGTTGTAGCAAATCCATGTTTAACCGATTTGTAAAGACTATTTTGACTAAAACATACTTCACACATTCTTTTGTAAATTTCATATGGTCGACACATGGTATGCACTTGTCAACCACTAGAGATTTGATAACAGACCCATTTAATCCTGAAGCAATGTTTAATTTTTCGCCACTATGAATAGCCTCAACACAAATATTTTTCGAGATTAAAACAATTTTGATAGTATCCAATTCCAAACAATAAGAACTTACATTTATGTAAAAAAAATTCTTAAAAATAATAATCTAGTTTTATTTCAATCCCCTTATTTATTGAATGATCCTCGTATGAGCATTTGAGCCGAATCGTCTATTTACATATATATATGTATATATATATATATATATATATATATATATAAGTGTGTGTGTGTGTGTGTGTGTGTGTGTGTGTGTGTGTGTGTGTGTGTGTGTGTGTTTAGCTATTAACTGTAATATGGATGCCAAATACTTTCGAGAATTTGTCCAAAGACTTGATCTAGAAGTCAAATTTCGATATGAAGAACCCAAGAGTATAGAAGGGGTTAGACGATTAGGGGAGGCTCTTATTTGAATCAGTTCTTTCGTTACCATCACTAGGTATAAGTTAAAAAAAAACGACGTAAATTTATTAGGTGGTTTATATTTTCATTGGGTAGATGTTCTAGTTCCTCGTTGTATCAAAGACGGCGTTCCAATAACTCGACTCGACAACGTAAATGGATCAATATACGAGAAAAGCCAGGAAGCTCACTCTTGACATCGACATGTTCAGCTCAGGAACGCAACACTAGTAAATAAACATGGTGGACTTAAGATTAGGTAGTTCGAATGCCCGGAGTCTAAGGTCCATCTAAAAGGTAAAGACTTGTTTGAAATTGATCCAAATTGACTAATAATTCTTTGTCTTTTACATGTTGGGAGATCTAATTGACGCTCTGAACCATCACGGTTACATTAACTGCTCCTATTTTGGTACGGTGAGGAGAGGATTCCAGGTTTTAGGAGAGACCCTGCTTGTCGTCTGTGTTTTTACTTATCCTTATTCTTTTTTCTTTCTTTTTGGTATTTTTTTGTCTTCTTTTTTCGACTTGCATTCTTGGTGATAATAAAAAAAATGTCTGTGCTGAATGCATGATTATATTAGAATGCCGATGCTGAATGCATTGCGAAGAGGAAAAAATAACGTGTAAAATTTAGGAGTAACTAGCAGAAAAGTAACATTAAATTTATATTAAATTACTTTAAAAATCATAATCAGTAATATGTTTTGATACATACTATATCAACTTGATGTGCAATGGAGAAAAACGAATTCAAATTATCTATATAGGAATTATTCTCGGACGTCTACTTAATTGTATGTTTGGTAACAGGGTTTCACTGCCGTTGAGTTTGGTAATAATTACCTTATAGTAACTGAAGCGATTTTTTAATAGTTCATTAGAACAACCAAAAATTCTGGTTTCCTTGGTTTAGAAGAAAATTACCTTTTTATCTAAAAATTGTTCAAGATATACTTATTTATGTTCGAAACAAGTGGCGTGTATTCCAAAGAACTAAAATATGTATTGCTTATCCAACAAAGATAATTTGTACTAAATAAGAAATATCTTTATTTATTAAGTTTAACGTATTATTTACTTTTGTTGTATCGTAAAGCACTTTAGAGAGCTACAATGATTTTTATCTATCGTAATGAAGAACTGAAACCTTTAAGCAGACTGGTCTTTGGAAATATGTATCAACATAAATCAAAATACAATTTGAATAAGATTATTTCACCAATAAAATGATTTGACACTTTGATACAAAATTTACTGTAAATTTGAGTGTAGGCTTTATTCAAGGAGTACGCAGTGAAAAAAATAGTGATCCAGTAAGTGTAACGTCTTTCGAAATGTTTTGCTGACAGTGATTTTTTTAAAAAATTCGTTAAAATTCAATTATCTATTATCAATTCTTGAAAATTGATTCAAGCATGATTTAATGATTTAAGCAAAAATTATCATAATTCTACTGTATCAATTTTTTCAAATTCTTAAAATTTTGATTGATTTATTGATTCTTGGTGCATCTCAACTCGTTTAAGGTTATTTTATGCCTCGAAGTTATGGGATCATATTCAATGTACGTTCATATTTGCATTTTTGAGTTTTTGTTTCTTTAGGGTTTGTTTCATATTGAATAGGAATAATTTTTAACCTGATCTACTTGACTCATAGGTTGTATTCTAAAAGGTATTATCTCTCCGAGTCGGAGTGGACTTGAGGGTAATGACAGTAAAGGGGTACGCTCTACTGCCCAGATTTCCAGAGCTGGAAAATCAGAAGATGCAATTTAGAGTCACACCAAAAGAGTTCTTAATCCTCTGTAGGGGATACAAACAATCTATTTTAAGTTCTGCCGACCGTGCATTTTTGAATTTTGTTTTGAAAGCTTCACACGGAAGTTAATAGTAAGTATAAAAAAGCTCACCGCCTTAGTCGACGTTAACCCGAAGGCTCCCGTTTCAATAGCTACAACGCCGAAGTTTAAGGGATGATGCTTCTACATTCCCTAGATAGCTCCATTTTACCCTTGTTTCTTACTTTATAGTGCTGAGTGCTAAGCAAGGCGGCATCAAGGATCATTTTTTAAGTCTTTGGTATGACACGACCGGGAAGTGAACCTCGGTCTCCTGAACAATTGGCGAACACTGTATAGTAATTATAAACAGTCAAAAAAACACTGTATAGTAATTATAAACAGTCAAAAAAATCAAGTAACAGTTCGGAGGTAATCTCACGCACTTGATTTAATTTTTAATAACTGTTAATTATCTTTGATTCCACCAGCAAAATCATTGTTGAGTCATTAGCCTTTTTTTCAAGACACTCCACTCTTGGGTAATATATAGACGAATATAATGAAAATCTGAGTACTATGTGATGTAGGTGGATGTTGATATATAAGTCTTCTTGGTGAGTCAAAGTGATTAGCCTTAACTGAGAAATAAAAGAGCCATTCTCTGCCTCAGACTAACACGATAAATAGACGGCAACCATGTTAGATTGACTTTGTTCTTATATGTTAAGGTAATTTGATAGATATATCACCTCAAATTTCCAATCGAACGTGATCCATACTGCTGGCCACTTGATAGGAACGTGATGTCGGCTTTGTCTTGGGTATGTCTGCTAACAAAAGATTTTATTTATCGAGAAATAATTGTGTTTATCAACCCTCTCTTTGTCAAATACATTTATCTTTGGTATGGTATGGTATGGTATGGTACGGTTTTATGGCATGTCAACCATTTTACGTTATTTACTCCCAAATTCTCTTTATATATATATATACAAACCGGGACATTGGCCCAGCGGTTAGAGTGTTCGCCAATGGCCCGGGAGACCTGGGTTCAATCCCAGGTCGAGTCATACCAAAGACTTTAAAAATGGAACTTGATACCACCTTGCTTAACACTCAGCATTATAAGGTACGGTTCAAGGGTAAAGTGGAGCAATCCTGGGAATGGAGTAGCGCCCTCCCCTACACCTTGGTGTAGTAGCTATCGAAAAGGGAGCCTTCGGGTCACCCTCGACTATGGTCGCTAACTTTACTTAACTTTACTTTAAATATATATGATTTTGTAAACACATTTTGTTAATAACATTCTTAAACGAGCCTAAGCCCATTCTTTTGCACAAAGTTAAATGGTTCCAAGTATTACTATGTATCATTAACAATTCAATTAAACATCAATCATTTGATTACAAACAGTTTGATGATCAAAAAGTTCTATTTCAAAAAATTCAGTTAAGCATGTCATTTGTTTTCACTCTGTTTAAATGTCAAACATTTCTATTTCTATCAGGTTCTACCACTCGGAGTCAGAGTAGACACGGGAGTAATTTTAACGAAAGGGTACTCCACATTCCACAAAGCTTTAGCAATCCTGAAACCTCACCATCAGATTGTTTAGTGACATATCCAGAGCTCCCGTTAAAGAGGGGTTTTAACCTTCAACAGAGATGTAGTCGGTGTATTTTACAGCCCTCTGGCCGACTGGGCCCACATTTATATTTTGGAAAACATAAAAAAAATCTGGCAAGTTATATAAACTTTGTAGTAGAATCAATAATATAGAATCGGAAGTCATCTTAAAATTCGAGGTTGGTCTAGAAAATAACGATACTGCTTTTTTTCTTTTCTTTTTTTTTTTTTCGTCTTGGTAATATTGAATGAAATTATTGTTAATCATGGACACTTGAAAAAATATTCAGTCCATACGTAACATCATTAACATGCGATAAAAAAACATCCTTTTAAAGATTCCCAACGTTTCTTTATAGCTGCATTTGATTTCAAAGAAATTACTATGACACATTGTTAATCTCTCATTCCCTTGTCCAGTAAACTGGTATGGTCATGGCGGCACTACTCATGTACTGTGTCCTTAGCAAGAATAGCCCGGCTAAGCCCATCCTTATCCTGGTCTACTACTGTTTTTTATTCAGAATTTTCCTTCTCTAAGAGGGTCTGCCTTATCAAAGTTAAAGAGTCCCGGTTGCCCGCTTATTTATCTATAACTGGGGAGATAATTATTGGATTCATAACTTTCGCAAGGGTATTTGCGCTATGAGACATTCGAACAGCTTCGTTGTGGATTTGAACTTGGGTAGCCGAGTCCAGTTCATGCGACGGTAACCTTTATGGTAACCTTGGGGGTGTCCTCGTGGTGTAATGGTTAAAGCGATGAACTGCGGAATCGTAGTACGCGAGTTCGTACTCCAGTCGCGCTATTACGTTCACTTTCGGGCAATACTTGGGAAAGGTATGAACCCCCTTATTCTCCCTCCAGCTATGGGTAAATAGTAGGACGGACTAGGTTCTTCAGCCTTGGTGAGGTAACTAGTCTAGGAGAAGGAAAACTCTGAATTCAAACCTGTTAAACTCCGCTTAAAAAATTGACCTTGTGTCATATCCGGCCCGAGCGGAGGGGTTGGTAAATAGTACCTTTATGCCATGCGCGCTTCCTTAGGTTGACGTTCGATATTCTTGATAATGACCAAGAATAGCCGAAAATACTCGAACAACAATTGGAATAAAGCTACACATTTTATATAGTCTTATTTCCTATTTGCAACATCTTATCAAGAAGAAACAAACAAACCTTATCTGTTATATTTAATTAAACATGTTTAAATGTCTTTTCTGTCGAAATACACATTATTAAATCAGTTTTGTCTGTATTGAATTATTCCTTTAAGATCACAACAAGCAGACAGTCAGGGATGTTGAATGCATAATAAAAAGTGGAAGAAAAGAAAAGAATATAATTTCTAAGACTGCAAAAAAATTCCTGAGCAGCTTAAAATTCTGAAATCTGAAAGGGCTAATATATGTTGTAAAGAATGTTAGCGTTTTCTGTGGAATATTCAATTCAGTTAAAGCCATAGATATTGTAAGATTCTGACTAAATTAGTCAAGATATCATCATTACATTCTTAAATATTTCATATTAATAATTGCGAAGAATATTTTATCCTCTATAGACGGCCAAAAGATACCACTGATATACCAAATTTCCTATGCATACATATTAACCACAATGGAAGTTTTTTACCATAGTAAAGTTTTTGGTAGTCTTCAAGGGAAATATCTTGCTGTAAAGAATAATCAACAGGTAGCTATGTTCTTACAAGACGTAATCAATTAAACAAAATTTAAATTTCAGAACTTAAAAAAAAGGAATTATTTTGTCTACTAAAATGATTATTTACATTTAATTAAAAATGACAAATTCAATTTATAAATAGTTTTGTTAAAGACATAAAAGTTTAAATAAAATGATTGCTTATTTACAAGCAAAAATTTGAACAAAAAACAAATCTTTTAAAATTTCTAAATTTTTGCTCTCAGCAAAAATCCGTGAAAATAATCTACATTATAATTTTGACTTTATAAAATAATATAATCGGAAAAATCTTAACTGCAGTAAGAATTAATCTTTTATTTAAAAAAAATTACTGTTTGTAAACACTCGTGGGAATTTTAATTGACAACAGATCTTATGAAATTAAACAACTTCGATTCAATATTTCTTGTCTGATCATTCCATTACCAGTGTCTAACAATATTACTTGTATGATCATTCCATAAATAATGCCTGACAATATTATCCGAAGGATAAGTCCATAAAGAATTTCTAATAATATTACTTGTATGATCATTCTATAACCAATATCTGACAATTATATTCGTCCGATCATTCCATAAATAATTCCAAACAATATTATTACTATGATCATTCCATATTGTCAGGCATTGGCCTGACAATATTACTAGAATGATAAGTCCATGAACAATGCCTGGCAATATTACTTGTATCATCCTCATCATCATGTCGTGTCGCCAGCACGGATATCCCTGACCCTCTCTCACCACTTCTCCCTATCATTCATCGCCTCTGGCAGGTCTTCAGGGTTACATCCTGTGTCCTCACATAGCTGCTGTATGTAAGTTCAAGCAGGTCGTCCTGCTTTTGCTTGGCCATATGAGGAGGTCCATAGGAGTACATCCCTTATGAGCTCGTCCTTGCTTCTCCAGCAGTGTCCCGCGTGTCTGGTTCGTCTAACTTGTACAGTTTTCGTGATGGGGGGCAAGTGGCCGTACATCTGGTGTCTCGTGGGGTGTTGTCGCCAGGACTTGTTCAAAATGCCAAACAATTTTACTGGAATGATAAGTCCATAAATAAGCCCTGACAATATTAGTAGTACGATAATTGTGTGAATAATTCTGGAAAATATTACAATTATGATCATTCCGTAAACACCCTCTCCATTTTCTTTATTTCTCTATAGTTGCTTTTTTTTTTCTCGTAGAACCAATTTCGTCTTACTTCAAATTCAAATTTTGTTGTGGGGGCACCTTAGATCGTGTCATTGTTAGAAAGCTTGACTCACCAACCTTCACGAATGAGTTCAAGTCACATTCCGAGGAAAAAAGCTAAGTAAATTACAACTTCAAGTTCAAATGATTTGTTGGTTGATTGAGTATTGGCTTGTTTTCCAACATGTCAGCTTTCGTTGATTTATTCACGACTGAAATCCGTTTAATCGCTATGATCTTCAATTATATATGGTAAAAGCCTGTACTTTCACATTCGTTTTAAGCAACTAAACACTTCGTCTTAATATCGATATTATAAAAGTTCATGTTTTAATAGAGTTCACAACTATTTTTAACATTATCTCAAACAGAACTATTTTACTTATAGCTGGGACTGGTAGAACCACTCCGGATCTTAGGGGAATTGAAAATAATGGCAACAAAGAAATGACTATATACTCCACATAATTTCGGAAGAGGACAAAGTTTCGTGTCATACCTAGGACACTTTGATTTCACTAAAAAAATGTTTATCGCTGAGTTATTTCTTTTGTAACGCTTCCCTGCTTTAAAGATTTTATGTTTACTCTTTCAAAAAGGAAATCATTATCTACATTTGGATTGTTCTTAACAAAAACTATGATACCACGCAGAGAATTCCTTAAATAAATACGTCAAATTTATCATATACTCCAGTGAAATTGATTGGAAAATTTCTAGGAGTAAGAATAACATAAGTGAATAAGGCATGTTAAGATATAAAAAAAAACGCCGATGATGATACACTTGTCAGACATATATATAACAAGAAGAGAACATTGAACAATATCTATTGCCATAGCGACAGCCATCTTAGATCGCATTGGAATATATAGTAGAAACACTGAAAACATCCGGCCTGTTCAATAGGATATTACAAATGCCATTCTGAAATAGTGTCACGACATGACGCTGAAAAAGTATTGATTTTTACATTTAATTACTATCTTATTTCGCAGCTGATATTTACACGCTGTCCAAATGAGAAACCACTTGATCTTTTAAAATTTTATGGCTTCGTTGTATGTCATTACAAATACCACACGAAACATCCTGGTAATGACTTGATTTTTAGATTTTATTTTAAGAGTTTGTTTGTTTGTTTGTTTGTTTGTTTGTTTTTTTGTTTTATTCTTGCAATTTTTTGTACTAAATTTAAGATCTTGAATTCATTTTGCATGCTTCAAATTTCCTTCGTCCATATTCTAGTTTATTTATTTGAAATTCTATGTTTAAAAACTACTGCGCAAAAATAAGATAAAGCATATGAATTACTTTTAGGTATTTCCTAATTACCCTATATACTCGAGAATTTTTTTATTACCTAAAACCTCTGCACATGGGCAGGATGTAACACAATTTCTCTTTCAAATGAAGTACAGCTGGTTCGAATTTAGATTTTTACTTTCCTCACACCAGTTGCCATATCAGATCTTAAGAACACAGTTTGACCTACTATTTACTCATAGCTCGGGATTCATACCTTTCCTAAGGATATTAACGCGAACATAAAGTCAAAGAACCTCGCCCATGACTTGAACTCTAGGTTATTTCCAATGACATAAAGATTTGGTCACGTGCTTAGAAAAAATTTGATCAAAAGGATGGAAGAACACATGTTGGAAAAAAAGAGGGATTGAAAAAACTACTTGTTTATACATCATAAGAATAACAGCAATAAAAAGTCATAATCAGCCACGTCCTAAAATATATTGCACACAAACATAGATAGATAGATAGATAGATAGATAGATAGATAGATAGATATGATTTGCCATATTTATGAACATCTGTGATAAGGCATAGTATGAATAGCGTTGTTGTCCTGAAGACCTATCTAGAGCGATGAACGATAGGGAGGAGTGGCGAGAGAGGGTTAGGGATATCCGTGCTGCCAGCACGATATGATGATGATGACTTGCATAATATTTCTAGCAATTTGAAATATAAATACAACTCTAGCAAAAATCGATTTCTATTTTAAAATTTTGTCTGTTCATAGCAAGTGATATATTAAAAATAGCTGACGTGCAACTTGATAAAAACAAAAATAAAACTACATTGAAATGTAGATAATTTTGTGAAGTAAGTAGTTAAGCCTTTATTGGTAAATATATGCACTCACAGTGGATGCAGACTAGGGGAACAACCAGGTGTAAAGAATTATAGGGATGGATGGCGAGAGAGGGTCAGGAAACTCCGTTCTGTCAGCTCTACTTGATGATAATGATGATGAAGTATATGTGCCCTTTCTTATTTAGTTAAATTTTTTGCCGGGTAGTTTGATTTAAAATAAATTTAAAGTTTTATTGTTCAATATTGCGGCCATCTACTACTCATTACGAAGACCATCAAAATTCGACGAACAAGACATTGCTGGAAGAGCAAGGATATACTCATTAGCGAGGTTCTTCTATGGACCCCTTTACACGAACGTGCAAGTGTAGAACAACCAAGAACTCATTTACAACGGCTCCGTACGGACACAGAATGTAGCCTGGAAGACTTGCCGGAAGCAATGGAGGATAGAGACGGATGGCAAGAAAGTTAGGGAAACTCGTGCACGCATCACAACATGATTATGATGATTTTAAAATAAAATATTTTCTATTTGTTTGATAAGCGTTTTAAAAGTAAAACGTACAAATTTATTAAAAGTAGAAGGAATATCACTTTGTCAAATTATATGGTATGGTACCCTGAAGTAGTTGTTTTTATGATGAAAGTTTACTTGGAACTTCCAGAAAAACAAGAAAACACAGCAGTTATACATTCAAATATTAACCAACGACAGGAGTTCAGTCCCTGGATGAGGGTTTTTGCGTTTGACTTAACGCTAATGCTCTTGGGAAAGGCAAAAATCCTTCTCTTCCCGATCCAACTATGAATAAAACAGTGGAACAGACTGGGCTCTCTAAAATTAATTGAGTCCAGGAAAAGGAAAAACTCTGATTCCAAAACCAGAGAACTTGTGGCACATTGGTATACCATTCTTCTATTATCAACTTATCCAAAAAGAAAGGTTAATTCTATACTAGACCACACAACTATAATCAAATCACCTATGTAGCTTATCAATCTATTCATGTCTTTAACTGAACTAGTCGTCACTCACACATCGATAGCAACAAGAGAGTTTATAATATATATATATATATATACACACACACACACACACACATATATATATATATATAAATGCACATACACACAAACGTATATATATATATATATATATATATATATATATACGAATTCCTACAAAGACAGACGTAATCTACCCAAGTTTCACCAAAACTGTTCATCAGGATAAATTCCGAATAAGAATGTATTATGATTAGCCGGTCATGTGAAACATTAGTAGATTTTTTGTGACTCTGTAGGTATTCGTAGCTCGCAATACTTTGTATATCGAGCACTCTTACGTTTAGCTTAATGTATTCTGTTGGGTTTTCTTTTTCTTCTGACTAGGCATTTGTTTTAGTTGATTATTTTGCAGCAGTATGAATGTGTTTAGTCTTTTCTTTGTTCGTGGAATTTTTTCCCAGATTGTACAATATGCTTTGTATAATATTCTTATTTACAAATCATTTCATCTGTTTTTTTCACACCGTCAAGATCATAGAGCTGATACAAAACTAATATATATATATATATATATATATATATATATATATATATATATATATATATATATATATATCACGTGTTTGTATATTGGCCGCTGATAAATAAACGAGGTTTACTAAATAAATAGAAGAAAGACTATCAATCAAAAAATAGAATACTTTAATGTACTTGTAAAATATGAGATAGCAGTGAGGTGTAAATTTAACAAACTGCTTAAATGCAATGCAAAATACGGACTTTTGTCAATCATCGCACAGGTCTCACATTTCCGAGCCATTTATCGAACACTAACAAGAAACCCGAATTCAATTACCTGAGTATGTTCGTTCCATTATCCGGGTGATTGGCACGGTTATCGATCTTCTGTACATAACGGAGGCAGGTGCGTCCGTCGAACATCCAATACCCATCCGGGTAATTTGTTTTGCAAGCCACGATATGGGTATAACTGACGGTCAGTCATAGCCACTAATCAAAACAGATCCCAGGCTATCTTGCTTTCCTTCAAACACTAACATCAGCTCCGGCCCTGTCTAAGTAAGTTGGCAAAGAGGAGGACAATAATTACATAGATAGGAAAAAGTCTTAGATGGATACGAACAAAGTGAGATAGATATGAAAAGACCAGGATTAATCGATAAAACAGACTAACACGGACAGACAGATAAAAATATATTTTGACCTGAGCTTACTTGGTAAGATAGAAAACAAATAAAATTAGATATGTAGATGCTTGCAGTTTTGTTTGGCGTTGCCCGGGCACTAGATAGGTGGAAACAACTTTTTGCTTCACTCGAATAAAAGCAGTTTTTTGTATTTCTTTTTGCATGAAATTATATGCAATTTTTTTAATTCAAAGAATATGGCTGAAGTTGAATATAAGAAGTGATGCAAAAATATATTCTATATATCTTCAGTATGTACTTTTCAGTTAATATGAGTGTGTGTGTGTGTGTGTGTGTGTGTGTGTGTGTGTGTGTGTGTGTGTGTGTGTGTGTGTGTGTGTGTGTGTGTGTGTGTTTATGGAGAGTGAGAATGTGCGAGAGAAGGATAGAGAGAGAGCGAGAGAGAGGATCTACCAGGAGCGATGAACGATAGGAAAAGATGGAGAGAGAGTGACAGAGAGAGAGAGAGAGAGAGAGAGAGAGAGAGAGAGAGAGAGAGAGAGTAAGGGATTTCGTATCATCAGGATGTCTTATATTCCAAGATTTTATTTTGGTTCAGAATTGTATTTGATATTTAAAAAGACTACATGTGCTGAACATCAGGAAAATTAAAACATAAAAAATGAAAAAGAAAAGTCTTGCAAACCAGTTTCGTACCTCGCTAGTCAGAGTTAAAACTGATGTGACAATATGATTTAAACAATCCAAATTTATGTTGGGAGAGGAGAATAATAATAGTAAAGAGTGAAAAAAGGGGAGCATTAGCTAGAAACTACATTAAGTCCAAGCGTCGACTTCTTTTCCATTCTAAACAAGGCACCTCTCGATTTCATCTAAAAGTTCTTGAAACCATCAATATTAGGTCCAGACAGCCTTCCCTCTGTTTACTGAGGGAATGTTTGCTTGGACTTAATGAAGTTTCTATCTAGTCCTCACTTTTTTTCCTCTTCTCTGACATCATTCTACATTATCAGAATTCTATGTTTGATTTTTTTTTTCAGGTATAGAAATTTCATTCTCTCGTAAGGAAAGTATGTTTAGCTATAAATCATAGAATGGTGAGTCGTTTCTGCACTTGCCATTCAAATTTGAGATCTTTTGAACAAGTTTCTATCAATTAATTAGACTCCAAAATGATATCAGTTTTTTCTGGAATACCCTGTTTATCTCAAATTACATCATTTTTTAAATACCTTCTTTATGTATTTGATCTTTATACATTTTTTAAAAACAAATTAAGCACTAAGGTAAAATTTTATCTTAAAGTTACAACGAAAAAAATGTAAACGACGTCATTAACAAAAAGTGCAAGAGTTAAAACGAGGAGGCTGAAGACAATGTTAGACAGCTTTAAGGATTCCAGAATTTTCTTTCTCCTTTATCCGTTGCCGTATGGTAACCTGTGTGTCCAACTATTTTCCCCATAGCTTCAGGCTGTGAGAAGAAAGGTACCTTTGCCATGGGGATACCAGTTCTTGGTTTTGCTACATAAGTTAGCCTGACAAATTGTAGGGGTTGAAATTCAAAGAGTTGTAGCAATGAGAATTTATAAACAAGCAACAAAATTATTCATTTTGAGTTGTCGATGTAGAGAAAAGGAGCCATAAATACGAGGTGATCACTAGTCTTAGCATAAACTTTCTCATGTTTGTTTAAACTTTTAAAAAAATACATTCATTCATTTAAGAATTCTCTGATATTTCTAACTTCGTTTTTACTACATCGACTGCTCGCGATGAATTATTCTTTTAGTTTTTGCTTGATTGAATTTAATGGCATGTCAAGCTGTTTAGGATCATGTTATGTCTGGAGGTTAAGGAACTGCATCTACTGTAGAATCGTATTTCCCGTATTTGACGGCATATTAAGGTGCTCTTTTTTCTAAAGACATCTTTTAAAATTACCCTACGCCTTATATGCCATATGTAGGTTTAAAATTCGCGATAATCGGTCTAGATTGGCTACCAGGCAATTCCTATTAGCTAAGACTTTTCAATAACTTTCATATCCCTATTGTCATTATTTAAAAGTCTATAATACAGATTAAAAGTGTTCTCGTAGATAATATTTAATATATTAATTTCATCTCGTTTAATATCAGTACTTTCTTTTTTCTTTCTTGATTTGCCCAGCTGAAATTGGGGTGCGTCTTATATGCCGTCAAATACGATACATTTCTGTGTATATGTTTTTTAAAAGGATTTTCTTTTGTCCACGGCCCAATAGAATATATCAAATCATTTTAAATGTTTATTTGACCCTAAATGTTTATTTGACCCATAGAAGAAACTTTAACTGGTACTAACACACCGGGTTTTAATGGGCCAGTAAGTAATATCAATGAACAGGTACGACACATCTGGAGGCTCATGAACAGATGCGGTTTAATATCACACCGAGAACACCCCTCTCAAAAGTGTGGTTTCTCCTCACAGAGGATACAGTCAGCGTGTTCTAAACTCCATTGACAGGATAATTTATTTTATGAGTTGCTATTGATATATATATCCAATCCGGTCTTACTTCAACTTACTTTGAAGGCTGATCTATTTAAATAATTATCGTCGAAGGAAATTGACTCAACGCACCAAGTAAAAATCCTAGATGAGGTTGATTACCTTTCACTTTACTCTACTTCGACCAACCCAGTTATGAGTGAATATTAGTGCAGACTGGGCAGTTTTTAATTCAGCAACTTGTATAAGAAATGAAGAACTCTGATTTGAAACCAGCTATACTCCACCAAAAAATTGACCTTGTCTCACTTCCTTTGGGAAAATACATACCACCGCCCAAACTCGGATTTATATCATAGCACTCACACAAACATTACCCTCTCAACAACGTTGATGTCACAAATATAATTTTATTTTTACATGAAAGATTTAGTAAAAGACCAGTATAATATGTTTACTTGTTGGGACGCTGGCATTGGGTTGTTCTTTCTCCAATAATGAGAATGATTCAGCCAGATCAGGATATGAATGTTTGGCCATCTGGTCCGTTGCCAAATTTTCAAGGTTTATTTTTATTTCTATGATTCATCAAATTTGTGCCGAGCGGCAATAAACTCCGATTAAATTAATAACTTGTCATTCCGCCATATCATGTTTTGCAGTGTTTAGACGTTACTGTTTCGAACTAGAATTTTTTTTTTTTTTTGTCTTTTTGAGTGGGTGGGTGTATTTTTTTTTTTCTGGAATAGTTTCATGGCGACACCCAGCATTTCTATCAACACAGATAACACAGAAAAAGACAGGTAGAGGAAAGAGATTATTATTTGTAGTAATAGACTAGAATAAAGAGATACTATTAGAAGACGTTATACAGATCCAGAGAAGTCATAAAAAGTTCTTGATCGAACCAAGATTAAGATGATTTCTTTCTTTTATTATTTTATTTACATTATCACTGAGAGGGAGAGAAACGGAAAGCGCGCGCGTGAGAGAGAGAGAGAGAGAGAGAGAGAGATAGATAGAAAGAGAGCGAGAGAGAGATAATTAGTTGTAGTATACTGGAATAAGGAGACACTAAAAGACTTTTAAAAATAAGAGGGTGTCCTGAAAATTTCTCGGTTTAACCAATATAAAAGTTATTTCTTTATTTTATTCCTTTCTTTACATTAATTGAAATAAAGAATGAGATGAAGCAAAAAAGGAAAGAAAGAAAGAGATTATCATACTGGTGACAGCAGTTATTATCAATAGACGTTATACTAATATGAAGGAGTCCATAAAAATTCTTGACCAAACCAAGATAAAGATAAACTCTTTCATTTATTATTTTTTCCATTAACACTGAATGGTGTAAGAGAGAGCGAGTGATTAGAAGCAGTCGTAGAAGTAATATAGCGAAATAACGAAATGCAATTAGAAGACATTAGACAAAAGTTTGTGTAAACTGAAATGTTCTTGGCCAAACTAAGATTAAAATGACTCAAAAAGAATGATTTATTTATTTGGGGGTGGAGCGGTTAAAGTAACTTCATAAGTGATGTAGCAACTTTGGTGAACAGTGGGAAACCTTTTGGGTTTACGATGCACGTTTCCTGATCGGGATGGGGGAATCTTTTCATGTTTAATGACAAGACTTATAATGAATGCTGCTAAATAGGTTGCACTCAATAAATATTTTGTACGTTAAGAAAAAAAAAGAGAAAAGTTCAACCTTTAGGTTAATAACTTAGTCCAGATTTAATTAATGTATGCTTCTTAAAAGAAATGAGAAAAAAAGCTTTAATAACATTTTAATGACTTTTTAAAGTCGCTTTCTGCAAAAGGGAACTGTTGGGATATCAGGTTCTCAAGTGGACGTGAATCATTTTAATTCGTCTTTCGTCAAGGACATAAGAAGTCCCACTTGATGGTTTTTAATGTTCCACTCCCGCGCTATGCCATTCCATATATATATATATATATATATATATATATATATATATATATTCAAACAGAGTTTGTGAAAGAACACAGAATATTTCTTCTTTATTATTTTCAAGTGTATACGTGTAAGTTTTCTTGTTTTTCGTACATCGGGATGAAAATGATAGAGAAAGTATTCCACATTTTTTACCCAAGTTTTTCAGCCATGTCAGTGGTCGTTCTCAAGGAAATTATTTGTTGTGGTGATTGTTTGTTTTGTGTGATTTTTTTTTTTTTTTTTTTTTTTTTTTTGGTTGGAAATTTTTTTTTTAATATTTGGCCAATCCAGGCTTTTTCTGTCATCTTAATTCCGATGTACAAAAAACAATAAGAACGCATGAACGTCTTCACTTGAAAATCCCAAAGAAGCCCGTTTGAATAATAACTCTCTCTTTCTATATATATATATATATATATATATATATACACGAGGAACCTACGATAAGTTTCCAGACTTTTTTCGTATGGGCATTTCAAATTGTCATAGACGCTTGACAATTCAGTATATTATGGCTATACATCTTATGAGATGACTGATTAATTGTTATGATTTCAGGTTTAAATGAACAGCTACAGAAGGAATTGGAATACACCCTACTAAAGCCTGATTGTCACAGCTGGTGAATTTCAAAAATGCAATCTGACACTTTAGAAGAACGATATGCAATAAAATTGTGTTTTAAACTTGGAAAAAATGCCACAGAAACGTATGGAATGCTTCAGACTGCTTTTCGACCATTTTGCATGAATCCAGCATCAGTTTTTGAGTGGCATAAGAGATTCATGGAAGGCAGAGAGTCTGTGAGGGCTGATGAGAGGTGTGGGAGGAGTAAGGAAGTCAATATAGCAGAGTTGATTTGTTAAAGAGTTAGGGTTACGGTTACTATGTTGAGGTTTTAAGGGAGTTCAGGAAGAGATTCCGTCGGAAGAGGCTTGCACTCTTCAAATCGGGTCAGTGGCATTTCCACCAGGACAATGCACCAGTCCACAACTCCATCCTTGTCACAGACTATTTGACCAAGATGGGCATCAAGACAGTTCCTCACCCTCCCTATCGTCCAAAGCTGTGATTTTTTATTATTCCCTATGCTCAGAGGCTGTCGTTATGAGACAATTGAGAAGATGAAAGAAGCTGTGACGAAGGTCATTGACACGCTCACACAAGAGGGCTTCCATGGGGCCTTCCAGAAGTTGTTGGAACGGTACAACAAGTGCATTGCAGCCAGGGGAGATTACTTCAAAGGGGACTAGAGTTTCCGGAAGTCTGGAAACCTATCGTATGCACTTCGTATATATACTTTTATTAAAATTAGAATAAAAGAAATAAGAAAGTGCAAAAAAAAAACGTGCTTGATGCTCCTGTGATAGGACATTTATAAATCCTGAAATATTCAAATAATGAACTCTAAAAATCCTTAACTTAAAGTTTCACGTGGATTACACAATTAGTTTCTGCAGTCATTACACTGAAAGTAAAGCTCTGATCGGGTTTTCATGGCATAGAATAGTGGTTCTTTCTCTTACGCCCTTTATCTTTGAAAGTGGTCCTGCGAGCATTTTCAAAAGAGGAAACAAAATAGTTAGTGGAGAGAAACGGGGCGTCAAGGTTATCAGCTAAGATGGACTATCAGTGATAGTCAATGTGTTAAGCACTAAGTTTTTTTTTAAACGATCCTCGAATCATTTCTTCAATGCCCCTCTGTGACAATAACCAGTGGAGAGTTCACTGTACATTGAGATCTTGAGAAGACAATGATTCCTCATCTGAGAGACATACCCCGCCTAGTTTAGCCAGGACTTTATTTTCATGGACTCGATGATGGTGAGCTATATATATATATATATATATATATGCGAGAGTCATTCAAAATTTTCTAAAACTCATTCCGAAGGAGTCTTGAAACAAAAAAGTGTTTCACTATTTTTCTATATAATCTCACTTGAATTCAATGAACTTGGTCCAAAGATGCCCAAGCATCGCAATGCCAGCAAGGATTAAGGTGACTTCCTGGCCGTCAAAGAACTCCTCTACAGCACACATCACCTCATCGTTATTTCCAAAATGGCTATCACACAAGTAGGATTTAAGCTTAAGAAATAGGAAGCTACCAAATGAAGTTAAGTCAGTTGATTAAGGGAGGTTATGTAGCTATTCGAAACAATAGATAGCTGCTTTATCTACTGCAACTTAAACTGTTTAAACAGGCGCATTATCCCGGAGCAAGAGCACTCATGCCCACAGCTTCCCTCAGTGTTTCGACTTGATTACTTCCTTTAGTTGTCTTAAATCTGATGTGTACCACTGTCTTTTTTTTTCAGGTAATCTATCATGATAATGCCTTCTGAATCAATTCCCTGATAAAAACTCGCTGCCTGTTTGAACTTCTACGAGGGTTGATGACCGGAGGGTTAGCACTCTTTGCTTTAAATCCTCCAGGTTCGAAGGGGTAAACCTAGGTTTCTTCTTGAATTACTAATCTACGGTGGGAATTCTTAAGTTTAGCCTGCAAGGGAGTTAAAAGTTTTCTGGAAATGTCAACCCTTTTCAACTTGTTCTCTCGCGTCAGTATACGTAGGATTCATTTTACAGACAACTTACTCACCAAAAAGATCTTAGTTAAAACTGTGGAAGAATCAGAACTAATGCCTATCGACTTTGCTTTCTGCTTGACAGTTAGACGTCTGTCATCAAGAACCATTCAGTGAATGGCAGGAATTTATTCAATAATGGTTGAGGATTTTGGACGACCTGAATGAAGGGCACTGCCTGCTTGGAATCCGCCGACCAATATTAACAGCTGTATAAGAAGGGGAGTCCTCATCTAGTAACTCTCCGATGTCCTTATGGATTTCCTTCGGTGTCATACCTTTCTTTTGCTGATACTTTACGACTGCTCAGTCCAATGTTTTGTCTATTTTTATATTTGTTGCACATCTTTCACCTTCGAGAGGGCCTCAATTGCATGGGAATTAAGAGAGTAATCTGAATTAGGTATGTTTTTTAGTTTTATAAGAAGCAGTAGTGTGTTGTTATAACAAAAATGTTCAGTTATGGATCTTCTTTTTGGGTCTGACTTAGAACCTTTTGAATGATCTTCGTATATATATTCATCCAACACCTTCACTCTAGTAGGATGCAGAATTTGACAGGTCTGAAATCAGTTTTCCTTTTCCTTGACTGGTTGCCATACCAAAGTTTAAAAGCTCAGTACTACCCTACTACCTAGCCATACATGGATAGAAAATAGTTGTATTCATATCTTTCCCTACGGTATGAGCGCTATGTGAAATGCAAAAAGACTCACCCAGGGCTTGAACTCGAATCGCCGTGTTCATTTTAAATGACAGTAAACATTACAGTATGATCGTTTCCATTACACCAGGAACACCCCCACTTCGTATATATATATATATATATATGGGGGGGTCGGATTCAGGGAACATCCGGACCACCACATTTGATTTCTAAAAACGGTTGTTCGTTTTTAATGAATTTCCACGGTATGGGCAAACTGGTAAAGATAACATTTTGTTCTTGAACAACTTGTCCGATAAGGTGGCTAACCTCTGTAACTGATGTTCTATTTAACTTAAATCTACTTCATATACAATAGACTGATGTTGAACTTAATAGGATATATATATATATATATATATTTATATATATAGTGGGGGTTTGCATGCTAATAAATATGAATGATTGTTGCATGGGAAAAGTCAATCAGATAAATTATTTTAATACGTATGAAAATGGCACTTAAATGGATATCGACATGCACACGCGCACACATGAAAGATAGTTCACACGCAATGAATCTCGCTAAATCTAAAGGAGAAAATGGGAAGTGCATTGAGTATGAGATTTTAGCAAAGCTTATGGCTGACCACGCAAACAGGACGGATATCTGATGAGTCATTGTGTATGGGAGATCATAACCCTATTATGAATACTTTCTGAGGGCATCTTGCCAAAGTAGCACCATTCCGAGGGCGACAAACAGCGAAAGATAAAAAAAAGAAAAATCCCAGAAAAACAGATCGATTCTTTACTCGGATTCCAATAACAGACTGGAGAGAGTAATGCCAGTACCATTACCCCAATAACACTAATAAACGCAAAATCAATAACTTTGATAATGACGATTAGAATAGCCTTAATTATGATATGAGTATTGATGCTAGTGTCAGTTCTAATGAAAACGAAATCTAGATTGCTGAACAAAATCAATCGCTAAAGCCACTTTTATTTGTTTACGAGACAACCCATGAACTCAGTGAATTCGCCTTGTTACAGCATTTATTTTCATCATCATCATCATCATCATGGCGTGCTCTTTCTCTCTCTTTCTCCCTTCCACCTGTACCTATAGATCATCGCTCATCGCAAGTCCTCTAGACGGCAGCTAGTGCTGATGAATGTATCCATGTGTAGGAATCCATGGGATAACATCACTTATGAGTTCGCCCTCATTTCTGCCACAGGGCTCAGCAAGTCTTGTTCATTTTAGAAAGATGGTTTGCGAAACAGGAAACACATGGTCGTATAGCTGTCGTTGTGTAGGGTGCTGCTTCCAGGATTTCTTCAAAACGGCACATAGCATCCTTGTGCTGATCCCATCAAGCTTTTTCTCCAGGCCTTTTATTAGAGTCTAAGTGCTGCTACTATATGGTAGTACTGACACGGCTCTAACTTGGATGAATATATTTCTATTTTTCTGACAATTTGGATGAATAAACGAAAACGTTTGTTGTGAATGTGAATTTAACCAACTTAGCCAGCATGAGGAAGATGCGACATATGATCCTTTTCAATTGGAGTACAGCTGGACTGAAATCAGAGTTTTCACTCTCCTATACTAATTGCCTAACCAAGGCTAAAGAAATCAGTCTACCCTACTATTTATTCATAACTGGGTGGATGAAAGAACATATGGATTCATGTCTTTCTCAAGGGCATTGACATGAAGTGAAAAACAAACAGCCTCGTCCAGGTTTTGAACAGGTGTTGCCGATTTCATTTCCTTCGACGATAACCGTCAAATTAAACCCACAAAATTATCACATATTTACAAATTGGGGTAGAGGGAGATTTTATAAGTTCGTTATAAATGTATTACTCAAATAAAAACCTCAAAATGACGTACTATTCTTGCTGCGTTACGATTGCACACACACACACACACACACACACACACACACACACACACACACACACACACACACATATATATATATATATATAATGCAGATTTTAGTTAAGATGAAGATTTTATTTTTACTTTGCGAGTTTTTATATTAGTAGAAGCCGGTGGACTTCGCTGGAGACTGAGTGACGGCAAGTCTACACGTGTCCCCAGTCCTTCAGTATTCTAGCTGGTTTTTACAGTCAGGATGGTGTCAGTTCCTCCTTAGATATTCAGTTCCCGATGTTCCTTTTCCAAATTTATTATTATTATTATTATTATTATTAATCGATAATGATCTGATGTTAGCATAAATAGTATACCATGGCAAAAATGGCACATCGTAATGACATTCCTTAACGTAAAATGGTCTCGGAGAATAAAACAATCTTTAATCAAATATTCGGCTTTAATATTATGTGAATTCTTTCTTCGAACTTTCGATCATAATAATTTGCCAAGGGAAATAGATATCAAATATCTTAATCATAGAATAAGTCTCTTTAATTATTTATTTACAATTAACTATAATAACATTTCCATAAATAGAGTATGGTTAAACACTGAGGTTGGAGGATGAAGGAGTGAATAAAAATGTTCTTGTACAAATTCAGAAAATCCACATGATTATACACGAGTGAAATGATAAGAGGATTTTCCCTTATTTACCGACTTATTGATTTGTCATTCATGAAATTATATTTTGTATTAAATTGGATGTGACTTGATATTCGCTACAACAACCATCGTAGCCGGCCTTGAACTAAATTGTCAATAATAAGGAAACTTACAAATACTTGGGAATATTGGAAGCTGACGCCATCAAACAAGTGAAGATAAAAAAAAAAAGAACTAAAAATAGAGTATCTTCGGAGAAAAAGAAAATCATTCAAAACTAAACTATATAAGTAGAACCTTATCAAAGGGATAAATACCTGGACTGCACCCCTTGTAAGATATTTGTGATCATTCTTGAAGTGGTCTAGAGAAGAACTTAAACAAATGGACCAGGGAATAAGAAAACTAATGATGCTATATAAGGCCTTGCATCGCAGAGATGGCGTTGACAGATTATATGTGTCAAGAAAGAAAGAGGAAGTAGACTTGCCAGCATTGAAGACAGCGTTAACAAACCGAAACATCGACTCGAAGACAACATCCAAAGGCACGGAGGAAGACTGAATAAAGATACCTGAAACAATACTGACAACACGAGGATCAACAGAACAAAAATAACCCCCAAAAATAATAGTAAGAAAAACAGCTCTATGAACATTTTAAACAATGAACAAGCAACATCTCGCGCTAGAAAGCATGGACATGACTAAAAAAGGGAAACTTTTGGAGATAAACTGAACCACTTCTAATAGCATCACAAAACAATACCATAAGGACCAATCGTATCAAAACAAGAATAGATAAGACGTAACAAACAGATGTATATTATGTGGTGATAGAGACAAAATGATCAATAACATAATAAGTGAATTGTGCAAAAGATTAAAGTTTGATCATACTATCAAATAGTATAGGTGGAAACCATAATCTGTCCGAGAGAAAGAGATGCATAAAATTCAATGGGATTTTGAGATACAAACTGATCACCTTATCCCAACCATAAAACCAGACCAGGAGTTAATTAACAAGGGAAAAAAAGTGCCATCTGGTGGAGTTTGCCGTTCCAGCGGACCACTGAGTAAAAATAAGGATGAGGAGACTTACAATAACTCCAGTGAAAGACCACCAGCTGATGATGTTTGGCCAGCGGCTAATCACATACATGTATGCCAATGTGCTGTCAAGGGAAAAGTGAATGAGAATATCACGCACTTGCATTATTTACAAGTTTGACAACGCCACCTAATGGTTAGTGGCAAAATTCTTTGGCCTATAAGAAAGGTAATCCCACAAAAACATTTAATGTTGCGTCAATATCACAAATTCATGAAGGTGGATTGTATTACGTCTAGAGACTTAAAATAGAATTTAAGGCAAATAAAATCACCTAAGGAAAGATTATATTTTAATTCTATTAGACTTAAACTCTTCTTATTTATTAACTTTTATATTAAAAATATTAGAATCTTAAAATATCAACAATTTAAAATATTTCTCATAATTAATTCCATTGACTAATTTTCCTTCTTAAAATCATCTTAATAAATCAAATAAAAGCACCTCACGTAACTTAACGGTTCACGAGATAGTTTAGTAATCACTAAATAATAAGTTCGATTCTCCCATATTTCTCCTAACTTCTGGTCTTGCGCCTTAGCTAAACTTTGTAAATAACTATTTTCGAATGTGAAAATATTTTTTAAACAAACTTCTCATTGTCAAAAGAAACATCGTTTCTAGATGTAATATCCACTTAGCTCCATGGGTTTCTTTTGTTGATACAAAATTTATATATATATATATATATATATATATATACACACGACATGTTACCAAAATATTCCATTAAGTTATTCAACGCGCTAATGGAACTTTTGCCGTTAACACTTATGATCAATAACCATGTTTAACAAGTATACAAGCATCTGACAAGAGGCATCTTCGAAGGAAACGGTGAAAATAGGTGTTAGAATGAGTAATATTCTCTGGCGTCTATTTTTTTCAATTTTGACCGGCTTTTCTCTCTCTCTCTCTCTCTCTCTCTCTCTCTCTCTCTCTCTCTCTCTCTCTCTCTCTCTCTCGTTTATTGTAACATTAAAATACATGATGATCACTGAGCTAAGATTAAAAAAATGTCATGAAACGAAATATAAGTGATGGTTGAAACGGAGTCAGTGAGAACTGGAAAAACAGATTTTATGAACAGAAAAATCGTCAAGAAAACGTGTATTTAAATATTTTATTAATTTTAAGACAAAACCTGAACTTTTGAACTGGTCATATATTTTACGAGTATTTTAGACGAATTAATTTTTTTTTTTTTTTGGTTCTTGTTGTTTTTGTTTTTTTTTGTTTTGTTTTTTTTCTAGTTTTATTCCTCTATCATTTATATTTCGGAATATGATCTGAAATGGTCTGGGCTTTCCTTCTCATACACGTCTAATGCAAAAACTCGCCGCATAAAACATATGTTAAAGGATTAAAGCAAGTGTCAATGTAGTTGTGACAAGTACATTGTTTGTACCAGGTACAGAATATGAAATTATTCTGTATATTTGGGAAACAGTAATTTTAATACCACTGCATTTTTTATGTTCGATACATTTAAAAATTAAATCCAACCAGTTTTTATAACATGTATCTTGTTTTGAGAAACTGATTAGAAATCACATATTAAATATTTTACGAGATAATATAAATGATAATCAACATGGTTTCGTCAATGGTTTGTTAAAATTAGATGAGATTTTGGAAAATATTTATATCGTAAACTTATATTTGATTGAAGTGGATGATGTATATGTTATATATTTGGATTTTAGTGAGGAATTTTATGCGGTATCTTATCATCGTTTCCTTGTGAAAATGAAAAATTTAGCTACTTCTAAAAAATATTAAATATTGTAAGATACCTTTTAACAGATACTTTTATGAAAGTAAAAATTCGTATCGGTTATTCTAAAACACGGAATAAACCCTCAGGTGTTCCTCGGGGATCAGTACAGAGAGCTTATTTGTTTTTAATACTCATCAATAACTTACATAAAGGATTAAATATTAGAAATAGAACTATATGCTGATGATGTCAAACTATTTGCTAATGGTCTATATGAATTGTAATAATGATAAATTGATAATGGTCAATATGAATTGTTATATTGGGAAGATATTTGGAAATCAAGATTTTATATAAAGATATATAAAGAACTGCATATTGAACCCAAAAATACTAAAATTTGAATACAAAATTAAGCAACAAGGAAATAAAAAATGTAAATGGGAAAGGGTATCAAAGGGTTGGATTTTATAATCCATTTAAATCTGATTATCATATTTTGTCTATTACATCGAAGGCAACTAGAATGATTGGCTGGATGGTGAGAAATCTTATTTCAAGGGAGGCAAATGTTTTTTTTTAAGAACATATAAAACCCTAATGATATTTCTAGGCGTTCTTGGTGTAATGGTTACTGGCGTTGAAAATGGACACGGTGACCCGAGTTTAAATCTTCGACTAGGCTACATTTCAAATAGTGCTAATACCCGTGGGGAAAGGTAAGAATCCAAATATTTTCCTCCTGCTGTGGGTAAATAGTAGGACAGCCTGTGGTCTAACCTTGAAATGGCAACCGGTCGAAGATAAGCAAAACACTGAAATCAAACCTGTTAAACTCCACTTAAAATTAACTTTGTGTCGCATCCATATATATATATATATATATATAGTAATTCCATATATAGAATATTGTATCAGGGCCTGATCTCGTGTCAAGATATGGAAATTGCAGTGTAATATTGAGATTGGAAGGCTTACAAAGAGGAGTGACAAAAATAATACAAAATGAAAAAGATTGCAGTTACTGGAGGAGATTAGAGAAACTAAGTTACTAGAAAGAATGAGCCGGAATCTAATCAATATTTTCAAAATAATATTGGAATTTCTATCAAATTATGAGAGACATTTTCTTTTCAATATTTCTCTTTAAACTCGAAATTTACAGCCAAGACCGATTTCAAAAGCTAAATCTACTAACCAAGCGAATCATTCTGTTAATAGAGTTATACATTTTTGGAACAAATTGCCTAATCAGATCAAAAACAGTAATAGCGTAAAAAAATTTAAGAATAATTTTGATGATTTCAGAAAAAAAATGGTAGAAAAATAATTTAAGAGGGCATTTTTAGAAACGATCGGATGAATTACTTGAGAATAGGATCTGTATATAGATACTGTATTAATTATGTATATGTTCCAATCAAAGATACTTTTTTAAAGGTTTATTTGAGAAGATTGTAGAAAAGCGGAGATGTCCAAAGAAGTTGGGAACATGAAGAGATAAAAATCAGAGAATAAATTAAGATCATCCAAAATAATGCATTGTTGAGATCGGATAGAATACTGAGAAGAGTCCTAGAGACCTAGAGGAACTTGCTGTCACTTAGACTTCAGCGAAAAACCAGCAGTTAGCGTTGCTGTGAAAAACTTGCAAGGTGTGGAAAATTTCAATTCGACCATACAAACAAATGGTATATGCACAACCCAGCACCTGGCTTAGAAAATGACACGCATAAACTCCTATGGGACTTTAACATACAAACGGATCACTTGATCCCGGCCAGAAGACCAGACCTCATAATAATCAACAAAAAAAGAAAATTTGTAAAATTGTCGACTTTGCTGTCCCGGCGGACCACAGAATAATTCTGAAGGAAAGTGAAAAGAAAGATAAGTACCTCGACCTTGCTAGAGATTTGAAAAAGCTGTGGAACATGAAAGTAACGATTGTGCCAATTGTGATTGGTGCGTTAGGCATAATAACTAAAGGGTTATTAAAAGGCCTGGAAGACTTGGAAATTGGCGGACTGGTAGAAACTATCCAAACGACAGCATTGCTAACAACGGCCAGAATCCTGAGACGAGTCCTGGAGACTTGAGGAGACTTGCTGTCACTCAAACTCCAGTGTAAAACCATCAGTTAACACTGACGTGAAAAACTCTAAAAGAGTATAATAATAATAATAATAATAATAATAATAATAATAATAACAACAACATACCAAAATGTATTTATCACCTGAACAAAGCTGGAGTGGACAGCCCTCCGAACTTTGAAACAAAAACAATGTCAAAGGATTTTTTAATGAAGCAAAGATACACTGGCAATTAATGTTTTGTTTTTCTAATCATTTATGTAATCAGCTTTTACTTTCATATGTTAAACCCCCGCAATAATCCTTTAGTCTCATAGCTAAATAGATCTTTTAGTTTTGCAACATAGTCTAGTATCTATGTTGCATTCCTTTTGGACGGGATTTCAAGAATGGACATTAGCTTAGTAGCTATTTTACCTTACCTGCAACTCTGCAGACACATACCCATGCACACCAAGAACTGACATGTTGAAAAGTATCCTTTCTTTCAGTAAGGTGACAGCTATCTGCAATTTGGACAAACCAAACTTTTTGTTGGTGTATCATTGTGGTAATAGAATCGGCAAGCCATTTAAATACTGAACGAGGCAGTTGACATTTCACTTCAAGCTAAAACCCTTAAAAAAGGTATGAATACACCTATTCTCCCCTCTTTTGGCATGAATAAAATAGTATGGGAGGACCAAGCTCTTTAGCTTTTGTACAACAACCGGTCTATTAGACAAAAACTCTAGATTCGAACCATCCTCCCAGTGATACAGGGGTAGCGTAAACATATACACCCTTCTGTTGTCTCTGGACTAACAAGAAAGGATCCATTTACTTCTTTAATCGATAGGTCTCAGCTGCCACTAACTTATCGGCTGTTGGTGATTTTTTTCACCTGTTGGATGATTGATATTCAGTTCATCAGAAGGTATACCTACTCAGCATCGTTACCACTTTGAAAACGCTCTTACTTATTTGTTGGTCTTTATCAATTCATTCTTTATCAAAGCAAATAAAAGAACAGTTCTTCTAACTCCTGACTTCAGTATTCAACCCATCGAAAAGAAGCAATCGCTGACGGCTTATTTCGTTTATACTACGGGTACTTTTGGTTATGCGACTGTTGTTGTTATTATTACCACAGTATTTATATTGTTTTGGCAAAACAGAATGAATGTGTGTGGATATAATGATATTTGTGATTGAATTTTTATGTGTATATCCAGGGGTTGGACAAAATTATAGAAAACACCGGGTAATTTCAAACAGATTTATCTTAATTTGGTTTTCTGATGGCAGCCCTTCCGTGAAATCTGGTTTTGTGCAGATCCCTTCTTACAATTTTTAAGGAAACTCTGTTCCCAAGATAATCATTAAGCATTGCTGTAATTTTCGGAACTGTATTCTTGTGATCCTTCCTAACAATCTGCGTAAGAGTCAGTCAGTCTTCGCTTTCTTCCAGAGTTTTACTTCAGTGTGAAGGTTTTTCCTTCTTTCTCAAAGACTGTCATTATTTTCGAGACAGTACTCCTGTCAACCCTAAATAATACAGTGTTTTTTTACACTAGCGCCTCTTTTAAAGTCTGGTAGATCTGCCAGTTTAATGAATCAATTTCTTCTGAAGATATCTTTAAAAAAAACGAATAATTTTTGTGAAATAAGACGAGAAAAAACCCATAAAAATAACAAAAGTTTGATGGTTTATAGAAGTTTCAAAATTATAATAAGATTTCATTATTTTGTCCAACCCCTTTAACCTTGTATATAACAGTATATAAGTATTTTACGCAAACACACACGCACAAACACATACAATCATACACACAAACACACACACACAAACACACACACACACACACACACACATATATATATATATATTTGGATGTGTGTGTGTGAGCAAGACGATTAATGTTTGCATGTATATTCTGTAAGTATTTGTATATTTCTCACATATACATAGACACACACACACACACACACACACACACACACACACACATATATATATATATATATATATATATATATATATATATATATATATATATATATAAATTAAAGCTCACCAACACATAGTCTTTTTAAAGAAGAACCGGTATCAAAATTTGATTTTCTTACGTTTGACCACGATCATTCAATTTTCAACTGGGCCTATATATATATATATATATATATATATATATATATATATATATATATATATATATATATATATATATATATAAACTGCGACTATACGTCATCAATCTGAATTGGGCACATATTTTAACACAATTTACGAGACTTAATTTAAAACATAAGAAGTTTGCTATCCAACTATATTTATTTCTGAATAAAATTCTCTCTCTCTCTCTCTCTCTCTCTCTCACACACACACACACACACACACGCATACACACGCGCACACACACTCAGAAAACAGATTTTGATAGTGCTCGAATCTGTGTATTATCGTATTATTAAATTTTCCTCATATAATATTATAATAGGCTGAAAATTATTTTTACGGTCTAAGTTTAGCCGTTAAATTGAAACAAATATCTTTTTTAAAGACTTGCAGCAAAACACATTTGATATGTGCAAAATTTATTCTTATCAATTCAATAAGACATCTATTTTCTGGGTAATCTTATTAGAAGGATTTTTTATTGCCTTTTTTATGGGGGTTAGTTTCTATTTTCTGTGGGGGAACTTTTGGGTGGGACACTATTTTTCATCGACCAAAAATAACTAGCGACGTTATGCTTTTTCTTCGTATAACATTATTATGAACACAGTCAGCAAAATTTATCAAACCCAACATTTTAGGGTAAAATAGTCTACATTTGCTTTTATCTATTATTAATTTTTGTTTAATGTATCTTCATTCAAAATAAGTATCAATACGTCTTTCTCTCTCTCACTCTCTCTCTCTCTCTCTCTCTCTCTGAGTATATGTTTCACTCTACTAATATATATATATATATATATATATATATATATATATATATATATAAATGTACATATATGAGTGTATGTGTGTGTGTGTGTGTGGATGCATAGTATGTCTTTCAATAGACAGCGCAATTTAAAATGATAATAATGTTTCAGAGTAACACATCTGTAATTGACAGTGAAAATGACATTCTTTTTTCTTTTCTATGCCGACACACTAGATTAAATGGCGCTTCCAAATTTATCAAATGAGCTGGTTCACTTTACTGTCAATCTATGAATCGTTGTGACATTTTGCCCCAAACAAATAATGGCCATCCATTTTAGCCTCGTCTGCCTGTCTGTCTCCGTTGAATTCAGTACATTCAAATGCACTGCCTATTAACACAAATGTGGCCCATACCTTACAGAAAATCATTCTCTCTTTCTTCTCCATCCACTCTTTTTTTTTATTTCGACATCTTTTTTCTAAATACAATCTTTATCTCTGTCTGTGTCTCTATCTACATCGCCTATATATTCTGTTCGACTTAGTATTTCTCTATTTATCTATCTATCATTCTTGACAATCTCATTCTCTTTACTGATTTTTACCTAGCTCTCATTTTCATCTTACTAAATGTCTCTTTTTCCATTCAATCTGCCTCTGTTTCTCTCTTTGTCTTCGTTTTTATCGCTTTCTTCGTATTTTTCAAAACTTCCACACATTTTTTTTCATTTTAACTCTCCACACTATTTGTCGCTAGCCACATCTTGTTTTGCACCCTCCATGTTTTTATAGATCATTTTTGTCTACTAATTGATATTCTTGTAGTTATTTTGACGTATGCACGAAAGCAAAATAAAATGCCTGCTCGTATATGTTAATCATGATTATCATTTTATTGATAAAATAAAATAAGTCTTTTAAAAACAAATATTCCTTTTATCTAAGATTTATTTCGTGTGACAAACAAATCGTCAGCCAAAGAGTTGTCATTATTAACATAATTCTATTGAAATTCGAGTGAATCTTGGTGGTTATTCTTGAATCTTGAGACATTCATGTATTAGACAAACCTTCACCTGAGGCATTATCGTTCCTGGCCATATAGAGTCTTGCCTTCTAAACGACTCTTGTTTGTACTTTTAGGGCAAAATTTTCAGTTGAAAGTTGTGGTCGAATCTGTATAAACTACGGGCCAGCCCCACAAAGAAAAAGAGAAACAAAAACGAATTCAAGAATATATTTATCGCTTATTTATTCTCTCTCCTGGTTTATCTGGGTAGATGTGTGCGAGTAACAGTTCACAAAATAGCCTAGTTGTCTCCTACGCTGACTGACAATGGAATACTTGATATTGCCAAATACCTTAAAAATAAACTTCAAGTATTTATCTATAAAACAGCTGTGAGTGCCAATATCATTTTTTAAAATATTGAGCTAGTACACTTAATATCGAGAAATGAACGTGAGATTTTTGTTTTTTTATGCGATAGGGAAATTGGAAGGTTGAGTTTAGGGGTGGGATGGTGTGAAAAATGTGTCTTTCGTTTCTTCTTGCCATTAAATGACAACCTTTCATTCAAACATTCGAGAATATTACACTATTACTGGCCTTTTCCACTTTAATCTTTGTCATGGTTTTGTGGTAAGAAGAGCTTCCGCGAAAGGTCTCCATTGTCATTTCCTGACAGCCTTTTCACACTAAGGGAAGAGGATAACGGCCCCACGCTATCACAAACCAATCTGACTTCATTTCACATCGCTCAATAATTCTAACCTCTTCATGTTTTAAGCCAGACCCAATACGACCTTATCCCGCCCACAATATTTGTTGAATATAATCATTTTCCCAGCATTTATGGGACAAACACGGCTTAAAAGAATCTTGTGAGCAAAGCAAATATACAAAGAATATGATAATTCATCACTCTATGAAGGGAAATATGTCGTATCCATAGCATGGGGTGATATATTTTATTTCGGGTTGTGTTCCTGTTTTATTTATTAGTTGTTTATATCTTGATCTATAATTTTCTGTTTGTTTTTTTCTTTTCTTTTCTTTTCTTTTCTACAGTTTTTCTTCGATCCTGTATTTTTATCATCTTTCTTATTTTATTAATTTTATTCTCTGTATCCTAACCCCGCCGGCGGGGCTATGAATACTCTGACTGTATCAGCAACAGAGCGGTAGCATCACCCAAAATGGGTATAATTCTAAATTACATCTACTTCTAAAACACTGGGGAGAGTGGATTAGCTCTTTCGATGCTTATAATCTCAGGTCCACTCTGACCTGATAGGGAATTATCTATGTCAAATAGATCTAATTGAAACTTAAAAGTATTACACAGAAGTACTTAAAACCATATTACTGCGTTTAAATTATTTGTTTAAGAACAGATACTTGAAGCTATAATTGTTTACAAAATATTGTTATAATTAGTTATGTGAAACCATATACTTGCTTGGAATAATTGAAACCATATATTGTTATACAAATTATTTGTATGAGATGTTAAATACTTGAAATCTTAATACTGAATGCAAACAAATGATTATTATAAAACTGGAATAATTACATGAAACCATATAATCGTGTGTGAATTTTTGATATTAATACTTGAAGCTATTATAGTGTCGAAATGATTATCTGGTATCTATAAAATTGCTCGAAAAAGAGACTGATTTTTGCATTAAATAACCCAAGAACGGTTGACATGCCATAAAACAATTGCAATCAATGTAACCTTTAATTTGTAAGAAGAAATTAAGTTCATATTTGTTGTGGTCAGGGGAAGGTTCAAATGATGACAAGACATAGAAATAAGTAATAAGAAATATATTGAAGGCAAATAATACATACACAAACGATAGCTGGGAGAAACCTCTTCTCAGCTTAACAATCAGGTATATGACCGTTCTTGGTAACGACTCGCTGAGACTGCGTCCGAGACTGCGTCAGCGCAGAAGAGAGCTCAGTTGGTATATGTGACATGAGGACGAGTCCATCCATCGATAAACTCCAACAATATTGTTAGTATATCTTTCTTTATCTCTATTATAAAGTATTCATTCCAGTATTTACAATATGAGTTTCCCTCTTTAAAAAAAAAAAAATCAATTGTTTTGCTTTCTTTTTACACCTTTTCAATTTTTTTCAATTTGTCAGCCTCTTATTTTGTGCTTTTCTAGTAAGTTTTATTCAGGTACATTTGACATCTTTATTTCTTTACCCCTAACGTCATTTTTCTCTTTTTCCGTCTCTCTCTCTCTCTCTCTCTCTCTCTCTCTCTCTCTCTCTCTCTCTCTTTCCTTTGTTCTTTACTCTTTCTCTTTTTTCTATCGCTTCTTTTAAATGTTTTTTTGTTTTGTTTTTTATCATATATCTTCATTATTTCTCTCTTTTTTCTCTTTATCTCTTTCTCTATTTTTCCCCATTCTTCATTTCCGATTTTCTGCTCTTTCTTTCATTCTTTTCTCATTTACTTTTTCTTTCTACTTTCCCTTTTCCGTTTTTATTTCTTTTTCCATCCTTCCAATGTCTTTTTTTTTCAATTTTCATTCCTCACTCTTTCTTTTGGTGTTCAGTCATTCCAACCTTTCTTCCACTTCCTTTTCCATCTTTGTTTTCTCTTTCCCACCATTTCCTCTGTTCTTTTACTGTCTGTTCATTTTTGTCTATTTAAGAGAATTTTTTAAAACAATCTTTTCGAAATTGTTTTATTTTTAATTCATTTTCTCATTCCATTTCTCTAATCTTACCAATTCTTTTATCTCAATCAAATTCCTGTAAGATTCTCTGTGTCATTTAATTAATCTCTCTTTATCCATTCTTTTCATATACATTCCTTTTTCCCCCTTTTTTGAAAATTCTTCTTTATTTATAACTTAGTCCACTAGCTAACCTCTTCCTTTTTTATTACTGTAGTGAGTTGCATAACATCAGATCAAACATTATCCATTCGCTTATACGTCCGCTCTTAAGAGTATTAAAAATTAAATTAAAAAGTTTTGTGTGGCGAAAGTAAAGACATTATTGCCTAAATCGAGAACAGATAGTGTTACCGGGCGTATGATATTAATTTTCTGTGGTCTATATTTCTTACTAGGCGAAAAAACAATGATATGAAAAAGCTTTGTTCACACATCAGTTTAATCGTACAGCATCCGATTTTTTAGAACGTATCTCGGACGTTATGCAAGGCATAAGTGTATTTACTTTCAGTTACTTTTTTATTTCCTTCCTATCCGCCCCCCTCTCTCTCTCTTTTACTTTGTCTGTCTATCTATCTCTCTCCTTTTCTTCGCATCTTTCGATTCACGTTTTCTTTCCTGTCTCTCTTTCATTTTCCTCTCAATCCAGTTTTTATTACGTTTTGCTCATTTTTTTTTATATATGTTTTGCTTGTCTATATTATCGATAATACATTTACCGTGACACTTTTATGATATCTACTGTTTGATTTCGCCCGTCGTGCGATCAGTAATCTCAAGTGACCGATCGAAATTTATTACACGAAACGGATGAGGTTAGTCAAGGGCGTGCATAAATGCTTTTATTAGCTGTTAAACTACCGAAACAGTTTTATTACACAAGCTACTTATATATATATATATATATATATATATATATATATATATCAACTAATGAATGAAATGATTATTAATGCATTAGTTAATTGCTAAATTAATGTATCATTGATAATTAAAACATACAGCATCTTTATCATACTGTAATGACGTAAATTTAAAATGTTTGCAGGAGTCCTGGAGACTTGAGGGGACTTGCTGTCACTCAAACTCCAGTGAAAAACCATCAGCTAACACTGATGTGAAAAACTCTAAAGAAGTAAACAATAATAATAATACACCATCAAAGAAGTGGAGATGAACGCGAAAGCTACTCGAAACCAAGCAATACCTGGCCTAGCCACCGCGTAAGATATTCGGGACAATTTTTGAAGTGGACTAGAGAAGAACTTAAAGGAAGCATGGAACAACAAAACTAATGACCATGCATAAAGCCTTATATCCAAAAGATGACGTTGGGAGATTATATGTCTGAAGAAAGAAGGTGGGAGAAGGCTTGCCAGCATTGAAGATAGCGTTGACGCATCGACAAAACAACTCAGAGATTACATAGAAAAACGCAATGAAAGACTGATGACAGACACCAGAAACAATACTGACAACACGAGGATCAACCGAACAAAAGTAAGAAAAAATGGGAAGCAAAACACCGCTGTGGACGTATTAAGCGACGAACAAGCGACATCTCATACGGGGAAATGTGGATTCGGGGCTAAAAAAAGAAACCTTAAGAAATAAACTGAATCAATTCTAAGAGCAGCACAAAACCACACCATAAGGACCAATTATATCAACGCAAGAATAGATACGACGCAGCAAAACCGCAGATGTAGATTATGTGGTGATAGAGACGAAACGATTAATCACATAATAAGAAGATGCAGCAAACTAGCATTGAAAGAGTATACAACTAGTCATGACTTGTTAGGCAAGGTTATCCAGGGGGAATTGTGCAAGAAACTAAAGTTTGATCATACGAACAAATGGAAAAAAATCTGTTCTGGAGAACGAGATATACAAACTGCTCTGGGATTTTGACAGACAAACAGATCACCTAATCTCGGCCCAACGACTAGACCTTTTAATAATCAGCAAAAAAGAGAACTTGCAAAATTGTGGACTTTACTGTCGCGGCTGACTAGTGAATACATTTGAAAGCCAATAAAAAGAAGGATAAATATCTTGACCTTGCTTGAAAATTGAAAAACTTGCATATATACCAATTGTAGGATTATTAAAGTGACTAAAGAAATTAGAGGACGAGTGGAGACCATCAAAACTACTACATTATTTAAAATCGGTCAGAATACTGAGAAGAGTCCTGGAGACTTGGTGTCACTCAAACTTCAGTGAAAAACAGTCAGCTAGCACTGATGGGAAAAACTTTCCAGGAGTAGATAATAATAATAATAATAATAAAAAGAAGAAGAAGAAGAAGAAGAAGAAGAAGAAGAAGAAGGAGTAGTAGTAGTAGTAGTAGTCGTTGTTGTTGTAGTTCTTTCCACCTAGTGGACTTAAAACGGTTGTCCATATATAAAACGGAAGATTTAGTTTAATTTGTTGCATGGCAAGGATATATATATATACATATATATCCACGAAGTGTATTCGCATAAAGCTAGTTACATACTGCTTATCAATAAAAAATGTTTCATTGAAAATTATAGATATATTCATTCATTAGGTTTAACGTATTATTTATGTCATCTATATCGTATGATATAGATGACATAAATAATACGTTAAACCTAATGAATGCAGCACTTCTGTGGTTTGGTTGGTTTCTTTGTTTAATGGCATATCAAACTTTGTAGTTTATTTAATGCCAAAGCTATTCTCCAAGAAGAACAGTTGTGATACTAAATAGCTGGGAGGAAGAGAGGGTTCATACCTTTCCCAAGGGTATTTGCCCGAAAGTAAACGTAATAGCGCGACTGAAGTTCGAACTCGCTTACTACGATTCCGCAGTCCATCGCTTTAACCATTACACCACGAGGACATCCCCCAACACTTCTGTGAGATTTAAGGAATGTATATCTGTTGTAATGAAAACTTGAAACTTCTTAGCAAGCATTCGCTTTTAAAAATATGTATCTCTGATACATAGATTTCCATTTCAGTAACCTCAATAAAATTATGTGGGGTGAATTTGGATAAAGTCTTCAGTAACCCATGTTAATTTACTACATATCTTCTTTGGTGGTTAGAACTGGTCTATACTCTCTATAGTACACGATTATACTGATGACAAACACTACCTTCCAATAATTTCGTATTATTGGAATATCTATAACCTTCTAGAATGAGCAAACTCTACCCAGATTAAAATTAGCATCATCTTTCAGGGTATTATAATTTCATTATTGCGACTATTTAAAACAGGAGGAAAAAACTTGAAACATATATCCTGCAAAAATATATCTATTTTAAAATAAATACATACCTTTTTAAAACTTGTATTCAAACTATTTTAATTTCTATGTAGACATGCCTTTCGTAGTATTAAGTAGACCAAACACCACCAAAAATATTTTTGCGTATCATTTTCTGAGTGAGTGAGTTAAACATTCGAATACATCATCAAGAACTTCAGCAATTAGCAAAGAAACGCCAGCTAGAGCACTTTTGATCTTTCACATTCTAAGTCGAACAAAGCTTACCACCCAAATACTACATGCGTTCCTACTTGGAAAACAACGGAATTCAAGCCTAAATGAGGCTAACTTATGATGTCATCATTTCTACTACAAAATAATGCTATCTCTAAGTACAGTGTTGTTGTGTACTTAATGTTATTATATATATTCGAGTGAATTTTTTTCATCCTATCGTTTGGTTAGTTGATTGGGTTTGTGGTATTTCAACCCTTGTTGGGTTAATTAATGCCAAAGTCAGTTTCTTTCTCAAGCACTTTTATGGCTTCAAGAAAATAAAAAAATTAAAATAATAATAATAATAATAATGATAGATAAGACACAACAAAATAGAATCTGTAGGTTATGTGGTAATAGAGACGAAACGATCAATTATATAAGCGAATGATGCAAATTAGCGCAAAATGAGTTTAAGGCTAGAGACGATTGGGTGGGGAAAATGATCCCCTAGGAATTGTGCAAGAATTTGAATTTGACATTTACGAACAACTATTATATGCACAACCCAAAATCTGTCCTGGAAAATAAAATTCACAAACTTCTCTGTGATTTTTAGACACAGAGTAAAATTTTTAAAAATCAAAAAAGAGAGATAAAAACCAAGACCTTGCTGGAGTACAAAAAACTAAAGAACATGAAGGTGATGGTGATGCCAATTGTAATCCGAGCACTCGGATCAATCCTAAAAGGTTTAGCAAAGGGACCAGAAAACTTGTAAATAAAAAGATAAATAGTGACTACCCAGACTACAGTACTAGAAAGATCAGCCAAAATACTGAGAAGAGTCCAGGACACATGAGGAGACTTGCTGTCACTCAAACTTTAATGAAAAACCATCAGCTAACACTGTGTGAAAAACTCAAAAGGAGCAAAATGATTTGCAAACAATTAAAGCTTCAAGTAACTATTGTAATTAGATACAAGTTTTAAAATGTATATAAACTATTATATGATGTGAAGCAAGTACTGAATAATAATTATCACTTTTTCTACGCACATTTATGTGGTTTTAAGAAACTTTTTTAAAAGAGTTAATTTTCTTCAAAACCAGTTATACCAGGATTTAATCATTTTTAGCGGAATACTTGACAATTTAAACGGATACTATTGGGTGTTATTTTTTTTTTAAATCTACAGAAAGAAATATCGTAACCATGAATATGCAGCAGGCTCAAAGTAAGTATTTCACTTGAACCAAAGAAATGATTGAATGACTGCATATTTCCAGAACAGAAAAAACATTTCACTGAATGTTAACGAAAATCTCGTAAGGTCAATGTATCTTACTTCTATTTTTTATCGACTGTATATCAGATTCCTGCATGTATTATCGCCCATAAATAAGTACACATGGTCAATTTTCGCGGTCGCTTTTTTTCCCCTGTTTTATTCTAAAACAAAAAGAGCGATAATGTATGTATGAATCTGATAGTTAGTAAAAAAAACAAACCAAAAACAAAAAGAAAAAAAAAAACAAGAGAGAGAGAAAAGATACATCGACTCTATCCATAGATCTAAATGATAGCGTCATTTTCTTGCTGACCTTCTCACAGTACATAATTATAACCGTGCTTGGCAGGAATATGAATTCCATCTACTTTGCTACGAAAACATTAAAATACCTCACGTTCTTTCTTAACAAACATGATTGCCATCAAAACGTCGAGATAATTTGTGTACAGACAGGCGCTTAATCTTTATTTTTCACATGCTCATCCTGACTGTTTTTATATACGTTCCGGCAGAATGATCTCTTCAGTTTTGAACGTAAATAACAAAAGCAACATAGATCAAGTTCAAAATTGAATAGTAGTATAAAAAAGAATAATATTTGCCATCATTTAATGTAATGAATAAAACGATGTTCGACTATATTTAAAGCAGTTCAGTATCGAATGTATGAAGTTATATGTTGCTCATACAGGATTATTGAAAAGTCACTTACAAATTTGAAACTTAAACAACTTTTGAATTAGAAAAAATTACTTTGGTGACAGTATCGGCATGGAAAAACTCTGTCAATGCATCGGTAGGAGGGGTGGGAATGCTTATAGGACCAAGAGCGTTAAAAACACTGAACAGCATTGAGAGAATACAACCTAGGATGATGGCCGCAACGTTTAATGGCAACCCCAATGCAACAATTATCTCCTGCTACAGCCCTACCAATGTTAGTGAAGAAAACGAAATAGTCACCTTCTACGAAGATCTATCCTCCCTAGTACGCAGCATTCCGAAACACAACCTGCTAGTCATTGGCGGAGATATGAATGCACAAATCGGGAAAAACAGAAACAACAAATACAGCCTACACAACGCGTCAAACAGGAATGAACAACATCTAATAGATTTCATGATAGAAAATCGATTAACATGCCTCAATACAAACTTTCAAAAAAGGGAGGGGAAATTATGGACCTACACATACGCGAATAAGAGTAAGGCACAGATAGACCACGTCCTTATAAACAGGAAATGGAAAAACAGTGCGATGAATTGCGAGGCATACTCCTCTTTCGAGGGTGTGTCCTCCGATCATCGAATAGTTACGGCCAAAGTACGACTAAGCCTACGAAAAAACGCCACACGTAAAGTGACAACCAAGCACTATGACTGGGCCCTACTCAACAACAGAGATATTAGAGATAAATATGCATTAGAATTAAGAAACAGATTCGAAGCACTACAAGAGAAGGCAGAAAAAGGTACCCCAAATGACGAATATGAAAATTTTGTAGAAGCACACCTTGAGGCGGCATCAAAGTGTATTCCAACAAAACCTAGAACTACATATAGAGTCCCTTGGGAAACGCTAGCGGTTAGAGAAAAACGTACACTCGTGAAAACTGCCTCCAAAAGCTATCAAAAGAACCCAACAAACACAAATGCACGAAAACTAGAAAAGGCACAACATCAATTAACAGGAATGTATCTAAAAGAACAGGCAGAATACATACAAAATCAGATAGATAAGATTAGAGACTCGGTGGAAGATAGACTATCCAGGATAGCCTGGCAAACAATAAACGAAGTAAGTGGAAGGAAGAGCACAGCCAAAGCAAAATTGAAAGCTGAAAGCCAACAAGAAAGAGTAAAACTGTGGGAACAGCATTTCACAAATCTACTAGGAAACCCACCGGAAATAACGGATGAACCGATCACCAGAATTATTAGTAAGCAATTAGACGTTAAACTAGGTCCTTTCACCAAAGAAGAACTCGACTCAGTTCTCAGAAGAATTAAAAATAGGAAAGCTGCAGGGCTAGACGAGATCCCCCCAGAAGTGTGGAAGACTAGACAATTCGACGATATACTGCTCCGGCAATGCAACGCAGTCTATAGTCAAAGTAGGATAGAAAGATGGACGAAGGGATGCATCCTTCCTTTCCCTAAAAAAGGCGACCTTGGACTAGCCACGAACTACCGAGGGATAACACTTACATCCATAGCAGCCAAAATCTACAATGCCCTACTACCAAACCGCATAGAACCCAAAATAGACAACATCCTTAGGAAAAAACAAAATGGCTTCCGGAGAAATAGATCCACAACCTCACAAATACTGACGATCCGTAGAATCCTTGAAGGCGTTCGGGCAAAAAACCTTCAGGCGACATTACTATTTGTCGACTTTACCAAGGCCTTCGATTCCATACACAGAGGGAAGATGGAGCAAATCCTACTAGCATACGGCCTACCAAAAGAAACCGTAGCAGCGGTAATGATTCTCTACAGAAACACAAAAGTGAAAGTACGTTCACCAGATGGAGACACAGAATACTTCGACATTGTTGCAGGAGTACTACAAGGAGACACACTAGCACCGTACCTCTTTATAATCTGTCTAGACTATGTGCTTAGGACTGCGATCGACAAAATCAGAGAAAATGGCTTCGAACTGACTAAGAGAAGAAGCAAAAGGTACTCCGCAAAAACAATCACGGACGCCGACTACGCTGATGACTTGGCGTTACTAGCGAATACGCCTAATCAAGCAGAGACACTACTGCATAGTATGGAACAAGCCGCAGCTGGCATTGGCCTCCATGTCAATGCAAACAAAACTGAATATATGTGTTACAACCAAACGGGCAACATTGCCACACTAGACGGAGCCTCTCTGAAACTAGTAGACAAATTCACCTACCTAGGAAGTACCGTCTCATCAACCGGAAAAGACATCGACACACGACTGACGAAGGCATGGACAGCTATCGATAGGCTCCCGATCATATGGAAGTCAGACCTAACCGATAAAATGAAACGCAGTTTCTTCCAGGCAGTGGTTGTGTCGATACTGCTATATGGATGCACCACATGGACGCTAACTAAGCGGCTGGAGAGGAAACTAGACGGAAATTACACAAGAATGTTGAGAGCAGTATTGAACAAGTCCTGGCGACAACACCCCACGAGACACCAACTATACGGACACTTGCCCCCATCACGAAAACTATACAAGTTAGACGAACCAGACACGCGGGACACTGCTGGAGAAACAAGGACGAGCTCATAAGCGATGTACTCCTGTGGACCCCCACATATGGATGTCCAAAAGCAGGAAGACCAGCACGAACTTACATACAGCAACTATGTGAGGACACAGGATGTAACCCTGAAGACCTGCCGGAGGCGATGAATGATAGGGAGAAGTGGCGAGAGAGGGTCAGGGATATCCGTGCTGGCGGCGTGACATGATGATGATGATGATGATGACTTCTATTATTATTCTGACACCTGGAAATTACTTTGAAGTAATTGTGGAATATGTATATCCTTTAAATAAAGCTGATTATAGATTTTAAAAAAGCTATTTACTTTTTGACCGTATGGGATTTTCACGCCACCCTATAACCAGTAAACAGTGGAATTATCAAACGTATTATGATAATTTACCTTCTTTGGGGCTTTAATTTTCATTTGAAATGCAATAACTTAGAATCAATTTAACCTTGAAAGGAAAAATTCCTCTAGTGCATTTAAATCACATTAAGATGACGTAAATATTTTCCCATTCATATACACTAAATCTACAATATGTTTATACAAACGAAACGAAAACTCTGCAAAAGAAATCTAAAGCAGTACTTTGATTTATACAGGGTCCGGCAGAATGACCTTTCGGGTCAAGGAAATGGCAATATAGATCACATTCAAAATTAACTTTTACTATAAGAGAGAGATATTTTCTATTTTGTTTTGTTATTGTCATTACTCGATTATAAAGATTATATCGTCTGAATGCTGGCTCTCACTTCTAAAACTACATCACCCTGAAGTTCTGTAGCGCTCGCTTGGATATTGCTTGTGGCATTACTAAAATTTCATTACAAATAAAATATTTCAATTCGTCAGTCGCCCGCAGCCTATGATGAAAAACTTCAGCATCCAATAATCCCCAAAGGAAGTAATCCGGAGGACTTAGATCTGGTGAGCGAGGTAGCCATGAGATGTCCAATCACAGTCTCAAGATAGCCACCATTCCATACCAACGATGTTAACTAAATTTCTATATCTGTTGATTCTCAAAGATATATCTGCCATCAGCTCACCGCCAAAAAAAGCCTGTGCGACGGCAGTTTTAAATACAAGAGATCATTCTGCTGAACCCTGCCTACACCTCAAATAAAGGTGATGCACTCACATAAAGTATGTTCAGCAAGCTGTTTTAATTTCTTCTTCAGCATTACCATTAAAATGATGAGGCCAAGTTAATAATCAATTTTAAAGTATATTTCATTGGTAACCACAACATTTATTTTACATCAACGATCTATTTTAGTGAACATTTTCATCGAGTTTTGTAGAGATATTTTTATATATTTTGAATTTACTTAAAAGCTTCTCTAGTTTTTGCCAGATTTCTAGAAGCCAGCTTGATAAAATACCTATCTAATTAGTGATGTTTAATTAAATGTGAATAGGTATTTTAGGAAGACAAATGGTTCGTTAATTTTTTAAAGGATTGAAATTTCTATTCTGAACGAATAATTATGTCCTACGGCAACATGGCTTCTCGATGACAATGATTTATAGTAAGAGACTTTAGATCGATCAAAGCACCCCTTTCTCCATTAGAAACAAAATTATTTTAATTTTTCAGCGATCTGCTACGCTTAATACTTACATGTTGAAAATGTGATGACTCTTTATGAAGCCTTTTGGTTCTTAAAGACAATAAATAAACGCTTCCAATTATGAATTTCATTATAAGATATATTAAAAAAAACTCATGTTAATTAGCTTGAGCCTATAAAAAGTATTTTGAAAATTGTTTCCAATAAATATTATGACGAAATTTCCACAACTACTCACGGTACTCTTGATGGTGGCTGTTTTAGATATTTTTGGTAACATGATTTACAGGTGACAGGCCAAATGCCCCTATTACCAAAGGAAACGACAGTTTTTGTTCGTTGAGTAAAGGTAGTCACGTGAGTCTTCAGGAGACACAAATTCTTAGCAGTTCGGAGCAAAACTCAAAGAGAAAAACAAGTAGTTTGGAACTTAAATAGAACTGCTCTCCGCCCTTTGTCTTAGATGAGAGCAACCGCTAATAAATGAAAACGTGTTTCCTTTCTTCCATCGAATGGACGAAGACACACAAATTCTTTCTTTTTTAGAGAAAATCAAATATCGACAAATGAACTTGAGAGTTTTTTGTGACCGATGTCACCATCGTTTCTTCTCGTCTTTAGGATCAAGTGACAACTTTCTTTGATGCACCAGACTATATTACAACATATCGCAATCTATTAAGCAAAGAAATTTTTGTTTATTTTAGTGTTTTGATCTAAATCAGCCTGTATATTTCATCAATTGTAATGAAACAATTCAGTTTCTTGTATTGGTAAACCTAACAGATAGATTGACTGATTAATTTTAACAGCATTTCATGCCTTGACGTAAGGAAATGCGTTCCTTGTACGTTTGTGCTTGCATTCTTTTTAAGTTGTTTTTTTTTTCTTTTTTTGCACACGGTCCTATCAAATACGGACAATTTTTAATGGGTCTATTTGACCCATAGAGGGGACCCTAACATTTATTACCATTCCGGGTCAAAGTGAACATGGGTGCAATAGCAATAAAGAGTTATTCCATACTTCCCAGATACAGATAAGATTCATACACAGGACACCTCTTTGTGGGAGAATGGGGATCTTACCTCTCTGCAGGGAATGCACCAATCGTATTCTAAGCCCTGATGACTGAGCGATTGTAAACCTGAATATTGGTAAACCTAACAGATAGATTGACTGATTAATTTTAACAGCATTTCATGCCTTGACGATTGTAAACCTGAATATTTTGTAATTATATCAAATTAAATGCATGTGAACAGTTTCAATTTCACAGGAAATAGCCATAAATGAAACCGGTTTTTTTCCGAAAATAATTAACATAAGAGAAAATTAAGAGTCAACGGAAAGGATATATGGAGTGTAGTGCTGGAATCCCGGATGTATTCGTCAATCAAGATATGAAAAACACTTATATATTTACGATAGCCTTATCATAGCCATCATATTTCTAGTTATGTCTTTTCTCGTGGGAATATATAGTAGTGGATAGAGGACTTTAGAAGTTAACAAGTGAATGTAAAAGTATATAGCCTAGTTGACCGAATTCAAAGGTGGTAACCTCAAATGGACTGGAGTCTTTAAAATGTGTATGAATTGAATTCTTTCATCTGAATTTTGTTCCGGAATAACGAGAAGAATTCACTGAATAGAAAAGGGAACACTCTCAAGAGATTTGTCAGGAAGCAAATGACTTGAGCTCAAGGGACAGGGAAAATGGAAAGGTGAGTCAAAGTTTGAGACTGTCGTTTTATGTTTAAACAATCTACCTAGGAGAATTAAACATGGAATTTGTTAAGGATGCAAAATACACTGGCTGATTAAAATCTTATTTGCTTGTTCAAATACAAATCTCTCTGGAAATTAAAATATCTCTAACATTCACCTTGTTGGTGTTCAAAATTTTCCTTTCCTATTGTGCAGATCGTAACATAATCTTCTCTGTATTTTCCACGAGGGTTAATAAAATATTACCATAAAATTCAAGGTAAATATCCCAACTCAAGAAAAAATTGTTAAAAGTGTTGTTCGATTGATATAAATATGCCAGATATGTTAGAGAATTACTCATAATGTAGAGAATTGTTATATATATATATATATATATATATATATATATATATATATATATATACACATGATAAAAATGTATCGAAACTTAATTGATTTTTAAACGAGTTAATGTAGATACTTTTTTTTATCAGAATTTAATTTGTTGAATTTCAAATAATGGTAGACATTTTTTTTAATATTCCACCACGAATTGGGAATTTACCGCCAAGCTGGATTTCAATAAGTAAGTCTACTTATCAATTGGATTTTCCTGTTAATAGAGTAATATATTTTTGGAATAAATTGCCCAATTAGATTTTTAAAAAAGTAAAAGAGTCAAAAAAAGAAAGGTTAAATTTGATAATTTCAGAAATAATAGTAGGAAAAATAATTTAAGAGCGATTTTTGGGAACTCTCAGAAAAAAATTACTTAACAAAATAATAGATAGATACTATTTACCAACCCCTCCGCTCGGGCAGGATATGACGCAAGGTCAATTTCTAAGTGGAGTTTAGCGGGTTTGAATTTAGAGTTTTCTTTCACGTAGACTAGTTGCCTAACCAAGGCTGAAGAATCTAGTCTGTCCTACTATTTATCCATAGCTGGAGGGAGAATAATTGGATTCATACCTTCCCCATTGACTCGTTTATTAGAGCTAGATAAATAGATAGATAGATAGATATAACTAGACTTAGAGATAGATAGATAGATAGATAGATAGATAGATAGATGTGAGAAGAGAATATAATGTGGAGATAAACAAATAATAATGAGAAGAATGATAGCAATAACAATTTCTTCCCTTTATTTTTGTCCAAACACTGGATTGACCACCCTCTACATTGTTCCATGCAATTGTTTTGTTTTTATTCCTAAATACTAAAATTTGTCTCAAACGATATGATTTGATGACGTGCAATCGGTAAAAGAATTAGTACGGCACAGCTTCACATCAAATTAACGATTAAGTGTGCTTTGTCCACAGGAAAACCGACTGGAAAAGAGACCATTTCAAAGAAAAGTAAAGTTTGATTCATTATTTATTCCTGTATTTATTCCTGTATTGGTAAATAAAGTTTTATTTGTCTTGATACTTTTGACCATACATCGTATATATATATATATATATATATATATATATATATATATATATATATATATATATATAAGTGTTAATAGATGGGTGTTTAACGTCTAAGTGATTTATAACTTGGCGAGAAAAAATACTCTTCGTTATTTTTCATTTATCAAATGCATTATTTGGATATTTAGCGAGCTTTCTCTCTTAGAATTAATGTAAGTAACCAGAAAAATATGTGCATAAAAGATAGATACATTAAATATATTGAACATTATAAAGTTAGATGCCTACCTTTTAGAATCACTTCCATACACCATTGAAATGCTTCATTTTAGCATATGACGTACTTTGTTACGCGACCATATTGGACACAAACGCTGTTTTTTAGAGAAATTAATTTGATTTATGACCACGACTAAGAATAATTTTCCTTTGCAAAAGGTCAGTTCTCATTTCTGCAGCTACCGGATCAAGTACCCCTGACATTTTCCAAAGAATTAGTGTTTCTTGTAAATATTCATTAGATCTTTAAGATATAAAGCTGATCTAATATTTATGTCTAGCGCCAGCAATGACTACATCAATTTTCTAAAATTAAAGAGGGTTTAGTATTTTATCCATAACTTTTATTTGTATGCTATAGACATATAGATTATTGTTAAAATTTTCGATTTCAAACGAAATAAAGAGAAAGAAAATTGAAAATATGGACATAATTTATATTTGTGGGAGATTTTTAATTTATTCTGATTGTGACTCAAAATTCATTTTTAAGACTTTATTTACAGTTACCAAGTCATCAGATCTTGATTAGACAAACTATTAGCTGTATTTGAAGTAAAATTAGCCTAAAGAGTAGAGTGTTCGCCAATTGCCCAGGATTTGGTTTCGGTTTATTTTCTTTATTTAATGGCATATCAACCTTTGTATGTTATTTAATGGCAAAACAACTCTCCTAGAAGAACAGTAGTGGTACTATTTAATCCATAGCTGGGAAATAGCCCAAGAGGCTGGGGTTCAATCCAAGGTCGTGTCATACCAAAGACTCAAATAATGGTACTTGATGTCACCTTGCCTAACACTCAGCATTATAAGGTAAGGATCAAGGGTAAAGTGGAGCAATCCAAGAAATGTAGTTGCGCCCTCCTCTACACCTCGATGTGGTAGCTATTGAAAATGGAGCTTTCGGGTCACCCTCGACTAAGGATGCTAACATTTTTTTAAAGAAACATAACATTTGTCTGCGGCTGGAGGGGACTTAACACCCAAAAGTTGGAAATTATGAGGCCCGTGAGATGTCTATATAAGGACATAGAAATACCACCTTCACTCACTCTTAAACTAGACGAGGCTTTTCTATCCCTCTCAGTAATGAGTGAATATTAGGACAGAGTAGGGTCTTTAGCCTCAATAAGGCAACCAGTCTTGGAGAAGGAAAACTGAATTCAATTTGACTGTGTCGCATCCTGCTCATGGTGGAGAGGCTGGGAAAATACAGACTATTAATTTTTTTGTGAGGATTCACAAGCTACTCTTGCAGTAAGTGTATTCTTTTCTGAATGACCCATACTTGTAGTCTTGTGCTAAATCTAGTCCAAGCTTAGTCGCTAAGTGCACTTCACGTTGAGTAATTATTACCAAGTAATGATAAGAGATCATTACTAAGATAGAAGTCCTCATGAAGTAGTGGTTAACATCCTGGACTATGATATCTTAGGAAGCAAGTTCAAACTTCAGTCAGGCTATTATGTTCACTTTTGGACAAATACTCATTGGAAAAATATGAACCTCTTTATCCCCATCCGCTCTGAGTTCAAAAGTACTACTAATGCTCTTCACCAAGGATTGCTTTGGCATTAAAGGTTGATATGCGATTAAAGAAACCAAAACCGAAATCATTTCTCAGAAGTTCAAGTCTCTCTAAATGCCCCGTATGTTTGGCCTTATTTGACATCAAATCTGGACAGAGTTGTAATTTACTATGCTTTTTGCTTAGATGCGGCACAAGGTCATATGAATGGGGCACCCAATGAGACACAAGCTTACTTGTGTAGGTTTGCCAGTCTATTTTGCTAACCATTACACGACCTGAGGTGCCCAAATCTGGACTGAATAAATTACTACTCTTAAACTGACCGTAGCAGAGTAGAGTGTGTATGCAAAGGTTTTACATTGTCTCAGGACCAATATCTATTCAGTTTGATAAATTACTATTACTCCTGCCGATTTCTATGATTACATATATTCATATTTCACATTCACAGCACACACTGTATTTTTTACCGTATAAATTCACTTCCAACGAACTGTCTATGGCAGTTAAATATACATCTTTTAATTTTGATTGAATAACTGCTGCCCTGTCAGCAACGCTTAGAATAATCCGAATACATCCCTTAAAGAGAGTAAGACCCGCCCCCACCACGAGAAAAGAAGTGTCCAGAGTATAACGCAAAACTACATCAGCTGGTGAGGATCGAGTACTCGGGCACTGAGTAGAGTAGACTCACTTTTCATTGCCATTCTCCTCACATCCAATCTGTTCCGGAGTCGTAGCAGCTATTAGGGTCGTATTCATGGGGCATATAGCTCGGTTTGAAAATTATTAGAATTAGATAGGAATACTTGAAACAATGTAATTGCTCCAAACAAAATTATAGTTGTTAATATTATTACTTAATTTCTATTTTATTTTAGGTTAAAATCTATCGCGGGTCTTTTCCCAAGACCAAGGGTGAGGAAAAGTTGTGATTAAATGCATTCAACGTACTTGTGTTTTTTTCTGGTTCTTTTTGATGATATTTCAATAACATTGATAGAACTCTCCTAAGAAAATGACCAGTTTCACAAAGTAAAATTTTTGTATTTCATATGGGCTGGGACTGCCAGGTATTTTGTTAATGTGTTTATCTCTCCCTTTCTTAATCATACCTGCGGCTGTAACTATTTTTAGAAAGTTTTGTAATTTTAAGGTACTTCATTTTCAAAATTTCTATTCCCAGGTCATTGTATTTATTTCATTGTTATTTTACTCGCATAAGAGTTTTTCACACCAGAATTAACGGAAGGTTTTTCTCTGGAATTTGAATGCCAGCAAGTTCCCTCAAGTCATCAGAACTCTTCTCAGAATTCTGGCTGATCTTAATAATGCAGTAGTCTAGATGGTCTCTACTTGTCCTCTTATTTTCAAGCCTTCCAGTCCTTTTACCAAGCCTTTGCAGATTGTTCGAAGCGCACCAATTACGGCTGGTATCACTGTCATGTTCCATAGTTTTTTAGTGCTCTTGCAAGGTCTAGGTAATCATCTCGGTTTTTGATTCCTTTCATTTTCATTCTGTGGTCGGCTGGGACAGCAAATTCCTCAATTAGGCAAGTTCTTTTTTTTTTTTTTTTTTTTTTTTTTTTTACTATCAGTAGGTCTGGTCGTCTGGCCAAGATTAGATGATCTATTTGCATTTAAAAATCTCAGAGAACTTCGTGCGTCTCATTCTCCAGGTCAGATTCTGGGTTGTACATACACCAATTGTTCGTATGGTCAAATTTAAATTTCTTTCACAATTCCCATTGGATCATTTTCCCCAGCCAGTTGCAACTAATCTAATTCTCTTTTTGCGCAAATTTGCTGCATTCCCATGTTATATGACTGATTTTCGTCTCTATCGCGACATAGCTTTCTGATGCTATTTTGTTGTGTTTTATCTATTTTCGCTTTAACATAGTTGGTCCTTTTGGCGTTATTTCGTGCTGCTATTTCAGGAGATTTAATTTCTCTTTTAAGGTTTCTCTTTCTTAGCTATATTTGTCTTTTCGTGTGGGATTCGGCTGCGTGGTCGCTTGAAATATCAATACAGTTGTTTTTCTTCCCATTTTTGTTTTCTACTTATTATTTATCCTTGTGTTGTGTGTGTTGTTTCTGGTCACTGTAATTAGTCTTTCTTTGGTCTTTTTTTATGTTGTCTTCGAGTTTTCGTATCTATGTATCGACACTATCTGCAATGCTGGCGTGTCCTCTTCCTCTTTTCTTGACACGTTAACCCTGTTAATGTCATCTCTCGGATGTAAGGCCTTATGCATCACCATGAGTTTTCTTGTTCTTTTGTCCATTTGTTTAAATTATTCCCTCGTCCACTTTAAAAATGCTCCCGAGTATATTACAAGGGATACTTTTGGTGAGGTTTCGGCTATATTGTGTAGTTTCGAGAAGATTTTTCCTTCTCCCTGAGATACTCTTTTCCATTTTTTTCTTTCTTTCAGCTCTGTTTATTTGATGGTGTCAGCTTCCAATATCCCCAAATACTTGAAAGTTTTCCTTTTCGCCAAGGGTTCTGATTTTTTTGTTGATTTGATTGTTCTATTCCTTCGCTCAGCTGTCTTTTTTCCGCTTTTCATTATTAGCAGGGCACATTTTTCTCTACCAAATTCCATCTCTATATCCTGATTGTATCTTCTCACTGCCAGTGTTAAGGATAACAATTCTTTTTCAGTTTTGTCAAATAGTTTTTGTCGTCCATGTACATAAGCTGTTTAATTTTTTCTTGCGATTTAGTAAGCTTGTAACCTCCAGGGCATTTCCTAAGTATGTGATTGAGTGACATCATCGCTATCACAGATAGTAATTATTGGAATATACCTCTTGATTTTCATCTCAGCTAAACTTTTTCTTCCTACTGCCAATTTCGCTCTCCTGTTTTTCATAGTCTCCTCGATAAACTTTATGACTTTGTTGAATTTATTCAACATTTTGAGACAGTTTATTACCCAGTTTTGTGGAATCATATCTTTTCGTAATCAATCCATGGCATAGCTACATTTTGCCGTCTCATTTTGCTCTCTATGAGGATATGTTGATCAATGCATTATAGACAACATGTTCTTCTTGTACCAGGTCATTCCTTTGGTCATCCATTATTATTATAATAATTGTTATTTTCCCGATGAGTTTTTAACACCAGCGTTAACTGCTGGGCTTTCACTGGAGTCTGAGTGACAGCAAGTCTCCCTCGGACTCTTCTCAGTGTTCTAGCCGATCTTAATAAGGCTCTGGTTTGGATGGTCTTGATTCTTCCTCTTATTTCCAGTACATCTTCTACAACTGATATTACCATTACCCTTATGTCCCACGGTTTTAGTTCTCTGGCAAGGTCCTAGTATTTGTTCATATTTTCGCTCTCTTTCATTTTCACTCCATGATCTGTTGAGACGACAAAATTATTTAGGTGACAAGTTCTTTTTTTCTTGTTGATTAATTGCAGGTCTGATCTTCTAACCGGGATTAAGTGATCTGTTTGTACTTCAAAATCCCATAGAGTTTTATGCATCTAATTTCCTAGGACGGATTCTGCTTTTTACATTTGGTTGTGTGATCAAATTTGTATTTCTTACACAAATCAGAGTGGATCATCTTTCACCCCAAGTCGAGCCTAATCTCGTACTCGTTTTCATTCTAGTTTGTTGCATTCGCTTATTATGTGATTAACTGTTTCATATACCCTTCATAACTTAAAATGTAAACGTCTTTCAACATATGCAAGAATACATATTTGTACAGTTGTGTATACTGACAAACGTTTTCATTTTAGGTTATTTAGGGAAAGATGAAACAGTTAATAACATAATAAGCCTGTCAACAAAATAAAAGCAATAATATACAAAAAGACAAGGGTCTGCCCTTCTTACCTAGAAGCAGAAAATCAACATAGTATGGTGAAATTCTAAGCTATTATGGTATTTTAATGACAAAACTATTAAGAATTCATGGGTTATGACCTGATTGAATTTAGCTGGAGTTTGAACACTTTTATATGAAAAATATAAATGTTATTCGTACAATGCAAATTAAATATGTATCGTTAGATTGACGTTTTTTGCAAGTCAAAAAATATAGAGGAGCGTTGCAACTATTTGAGTTTGTCATAAAAACTTGCTGAGGAATGCTGACCCTTATGAAACTTTAAGAAATGAGAAACCAAAAACGTTCTAAATTTGTGCTTATCAAAGTTATTTAAACTATGAATTAAAGGAATCGAATGTTATTCTTATGAATGAAGTAAAATATTGTTTGTAATAAATTTGTAACGTTCCCCAATATCCTTCCTAAAATTTAATAAGCGTTCCAACATATTATCAGATGAAGTTCATACAGAACGAAACGTCACAATAGATAAACATTGCATCAAATTATTTTTCACGTTTATTTTCTATATAGGGGATATTTTTGCACATGTCAATTCATTTTATCTTTATATAAATATATATATATATAATGTGTGTGTGTGTGTGTGTGTGTGTGTGCGTGTGTGTGTGTGCATATTGTGTATTTTGGCTGCAAGATTTTGTTATAGAACACAGAATATGCTTTCCTTACGATCTTCATGAGAAGACGTTCAAGTGTTCTTATTTCTTTTCAATTGTTGGGATTCAGATGATGGAGAAAATATTAACCCAAGAAACTTTCAATCATGCCTCTGGTCGTCCTCAAGGTAACGATATGCTTTAGTTTTTGATTGGTGTGAGTTTTATTTATTTGGAAGTTTTTTTTTTTTTTAATGTGGTTGGTCCATTTAGTTTGAAGGGTTGCTAAGATTCATTATTAAATATATTAAATATATTGGTCCAAGTGTTAAATGCTATTCTTTTATGTTTTTTCTTAATTTTTTCATGCATATAGCCTCAATGATTTGTTGGCTACATTTATAGTTATTTTATAGAGGGTTCTTATATTGTCATTAAGAATCTTTCGTATATCAGAGCATATGAGTTTTTCAGTATCATTATTTTTTCTTATTAGATGTTGTTTTACGGCACCTGTGTCTGAGAGGTGGTATGTAAGCCAACGGGAGAGTGTCTTTGTAGTGTGGCCAATGTAGGTGCTAATTTTTAAGTTGTTTTTCGAGAGGCACTCTTGAAATGGGCATGTAAATTCATGAATTACATCGGTTTAGTTTAGAGAAGTTTTGGGGGAGCTTGTATAATTTTTCACTATGAGGTTTGACGTTTTAAATTTAGAGTAGTAAATGATAAATTTTATTTGTTTTGGTTGTTCAATAGGTTTAATGTGTCTGTGTACACTGTTGGTTATTACTTGTTTGTCTGATTTGTTGTTTTATATATTTGATTCCTGTAATATAAATTAATTCTATCAGTGTTGTTATTCGTTTTATTATGGATGGTATGACGATCATAAGGAAGAAATATATATCTACTTGCTAGGTACAATATATATATATATATATATATATATATGTGTGTGTGTGTGTGTGTGTGTGTGTGTGTGTGTGTTTGTGTGTGTGTGTGTATTAGCAAGGTACAATTCACGTCAAAATATTCTGGGTAATTTACGTATGGAATGATATTTATTCCTAGCATCAAAGAATCCTAGCGTTCAGCCTAGGATGAAAGCATCACTTCGCAACCATCTGCCTTAGATCAGCGTCTTGCTGCTTAGGCTTCAAGCTGAGATTCAAGGACAGTGACTGTTCCCCACTCAGCCGTTTTCAGAGTTTTGTTTACAGATTCAATGCTGTAGATTTAGATCATGAATAATACCTAATTAATGATAACTAAATATTCATTTGAATTGTACAGGTCTCCTGTACCTCTCCTCAATAAACTACCAGATTATAATACATAATTTGGAGCAGAGAGTAAGGTTTATCTAACAAAACCCTATTGTATACAATGATCATAAAAGAGTCGCTCCCTAATTAATGCCTTCTATTTTACTAAAGAGTCTTCCTTCATTAATACTGGCTGTTGGTGATATTGTAGTAAAAACTCCACCTTCTTACGGATGACACATATTTTTTGTCTCTTGTCAATATACAAGTAATATGAAACCATTTCAAGAGGAAATATCCCCTATTGACATTCACTGACACTCGCTGAATATTTTTAAAAACAAAACAGTAGATATAAACCAGCGATGTGAGTGTGAAACAACATTCAACATTGCTGTTAGTTCACGAATTGAAGTGTCTCAATTAACCTATCCGTATTCAGTCAATAAAAGATGAACTAGGCAGACTATAATTTCCTGACGACATCAACATCCCAATCAAGAAAGAGAGGGTCACTTCTGCATGCAGGCTCTTGTTCATTGTTGAAAAATCTCATTGCAAATGGTGGAATGGAAGAATATTTTTGTGCAATCGAAAACTTCCTCGATCCTACGGGGTTATATTCCAAATTATGCAGAGTGCATAGGTGCTAACAGTGCTCTTGTGCTTACCGTATTTGTTGTAGTTTCCGTGGAAATATAGAGAAGACATTATTTTCGGAGTGTTTCTTGTTTGCAAAGACATTATCAGGGACTTACAGAGTTATGGTCAGGCCACACTGAAAGCACCGGTCCCCATTAGATTATCGAAGTTAGGTTGTGATTAACCTGTTTGATACTTAATTATGTAACCTGCAAATAAGCTATGGCCTGCATGCAAGATAAAGGAAAGTTTAATAAGTAGCAGTGAGTTCTTGTGTGTGTAGGTGTGTATGTGTTCTTCCGAGGGCAAAATACTTATCTTGATAGTGGATGATATATAAATTTCCATCTATAAACACAAACATATGTGGCGTAGTCAGAGACACGAATATAGCCATGTGCGAAATGGATGAAAAGGACATCGAAATGTTGATTACGATAGAACATAGGAATTTCGGAATTCGAAAACACGTAACGACTTCTTATTCAGGTACGAAACCTTTTTATTAACTTTGAGTTAAAGGTTTCGACGTAAGGAGGAGAGACACAATCTTCTATGCTGTCTTATTCATTTGAACCCCATCTCGTGCGGCCCCCATTGGGCGCAAGTTCGCCTCGCGTCTGCGAGCTCCAAAAGTCGATCCTTTTCGTTTGGCGTCTAGTACCCGACTCTTTCTCTCTTCAAATTCTCACACAACCTCTGCGCGATTCCGGTGCGTGACGTCACCCGCACCCTGTCACCCAGTATCGTCTCGGACTATTATGACATCTGAGTGACACCTCCATCCGCCCGCGCGCACCTGCTTCAATGTTACACCCAACCAACCCATGTGCTGAGCCGAAAGATTCTCAGCCTAACTAAATTCAAAGGCATGAACTGAAATCCCTCGGCTATTTTATAACACATACGCCCAATCGGAGAGGCTTAGAATACACTGACCATATTCCCTGAGCAGGTGTAAGAGCCCAACCTGCAAAAAGGGAAGCTCGTGGTATAATATCAAATTCCATCCGATAGTGAGGCTTCAATTTTAGACATCTGGAAAAGGGGGTGTAGCCCTTCAGTGTGTCGTGATCCTTTTAGGATCACATCAATTGATCTGTGTAATTTTTTCGTATTTGATGGGACCGAATGCAAAAATCACCTTAATAAATACCTACACGAAAAATGTTAATATGAAAGATATTACCAAACCATTTAGCATAAAATAGCCCCAGACGAGTTGACATGCTGTTAAAACTAGTCAAATTATCAACCCAATCATGCGGACACATGAATTTTAAACGATACGGACAAATTTTGCTGAAAGCATCGGTTTGCATCAAACTACCGAAGTTAAACAGCAATGAACTTGTTCAGTACTTAATTGAGTGACAACTGAGTAACAGCAGCTCTTGCATGTAACCTATGACCAGCGTGTTAGATTAAATAAAGTTTAGTAAATAACAGAGAGATCTTTCATATACATTTTTGTTTTCATCTGAAGACAAAAATAATTATTCTGATAGAGTATGACAAATAAATCTACATAAACGCAATTATATATACACATTTTATGAACACATTTTCTTTTCAATGTTTGTAAATATATTGATGGCTGTCTATGTCTACCAAAGCACCTCACTGTCTCTGTTAGTTTATATATTTAGAATGGTCTCTGATTACGCTGATGTCTGTCAGGGTAAGATCTCAGAGCAACGATGATCCAAGCTCTTAACAGAGCTGTCAGGTAAGAGGATTAGTGGAATAGTCAGTTTTGATATGGTCAGTAGCGTTTGGAAAATGGCGAGTCGGACTGGTTGGGTGTGAGACTGTGAACGTCTGACCGAGGAAACTCTATAATTAGCAATGGCGCTGATGAGATCGCCGGCAAAACGCACTCCGTTAATACTGGCGGGAAACAACCGACGCAGACCTTGTTTGCCAACCCACCATCTCTTTTCCCAACCCTATTTGGAAACTTGCCAGCCAGAGCCGTTCTCTCATCATGACTTCCGGGGAAATTCGCATGCTTTCTACATTAATTTTCTGTTACCTTTCCTATCACACGTCCTAACACCTTACTTCACCTCTACATTTACACGGAGGTTCTCTGATCTCTTCAATAAGAAACCTCCAAAATATAGATGAATAAGATTATAGCCACAGGGCTTCAATGAAGAAAAAAGTTTTAGACGGGAGGCACAAACTGAATTACTATACAACGTTGTCTTATCATATTCTATCATTTTACTTATATATATATATATATATATATATATATATATATATATATATATGGATGACTATATATATATATATATATATATATATATTTGCTCAACACTTTCGTCACTTTAGAAATTTTTGTATCGATCACTGTCCCAGTTTTACTGATTTTAGATTTTATCTTACGGTGAGTGTATAAATTTTATATATATATATATATATATATATATATATATATATATGGGGGGTAAAATTAAGATAAAATCTAAAATCACTGTCCCAGTAAAACTGAGACAGTGATCGATACAAAAAATTTGTAAAGTGACGAAAGTGTAGAGCAAATATTACAATATCAAAATAGTTTTAAAATAATGCCAACACCCAACTCTTAGTTTCACATTATCTATTCCCAGGTGTAATATATATATACACAATTACTCAGCCCAGTTGCCAGGGGCTGTAATATACTCCAACTGCATCTCTGCAGCATGGTAAGACTCTTCAATGAGTGTTCTGAATATGATATTAAATAATCTGATGCTTGGACTCCAGTAATGGTCTAGTTTTGGGGCATGTGGATTACCCCTTCATTACTATCGCTCCCAGGTTCACTCTGCACCAGAGTGTTAGCACATGATAGGGTCCCATTTGTAGGTCAAATAGAACTGTTTGACATTTAGACTGAGTGCAAGCTAATGACTTATGCTAAATTGAATTGTTTCATATAGAACTTTTTCTCCATTTACCCGTGTGTTAACAAATAACTGAGTTCTAGTTGAATCGTTAGTGATACATGATGGTGTTTCGAACTATTTAACTGTGTGCACACGAATGAATAAAGTTGAATAGAGTTATCAATGTTAAATATAAAAAATTAAATCATTTAACTGTGTAGAATTAATAGCAATACTAGTGTGCAAACATATAAGCTCTAACTCATTTAAAAGTTAAGTTACCGACGAATTAATCTCTTAAATACCATGTATATCTTTTCGTGCAAACGAACGAATGATGTTAAATCGTTGCTGTTACATAACAATACTTGAAATTATTTAACGTTGTGTAAAGGGAGTGAGTTAAGAGTCGATTAAAAATGCTATCAACAAAATGTGTTTACACATCATACATATAATGCATGTGTATATACAGTCATCATCAACATCATCATGTCGTACCGCCAGCACGGATATCCCTGACCCTCTCTCGCCACTTCTCCCTATCGTTCAGCACCTCTGGCAGGTCTTCATGGCTACATCCCGTATCCTCACATAGCTGCTGAATGTATGTTCGAGCTAGTCGTCCTGCTTTTGCCCGGTCATATGTGGGGTCCATAGGAGTACATCACTTACGAGCTCGCCCCTGCTTCTCCAGCAGTGTCCTGCATATGTGGTTCGTCTAACTTGGATAGTTTTCGTGGTGGGAGGCAGGTGGCCGTATAGTTGTTGCCTCGTGGGGTCTTGCCGCCAGGACCTGTTCAATGTTGCTCGCAGTATATGATATGCCATGAAACCAAACAAAAAAAACGTTTAATATATACATATACAGTGTTATATTGATTTGAGATACGTCACCGATTTCAAGAAATTATCTTATTTCAAATCTTTTTTTTTATTTTGTCAAATTGTACGGACCAGGAACGAAAATAACAGGGCTCAAAATACGCCGATTGCATCATTAAAATTTTATGTCCTTTTTATTGCTTATAAAACTATTAAGTCATAATACGATGCAAAAGATTGATAAAATAAATTAAATTTAAATAACATAGATCAAGAACGCTAATTTTTAAGACTTTAAAAGTTTAATACCCTCATCCAAAAGTCATTGTTTGATTTAAGCTTATATGATCGATTATAATCAAACCAAAACCAGGGGTCCTGGTTCTAACATTAAATTGCATTCATTAGTGAAACTTAAATTTAGGCGTTTAGTAAGGCGTGGGGTACCCCTTTATTACCATTACTCCCAAGTCCACACTGTTTGTGTACCATTGATGAATCAAGTGGATTTATACGAAAACAATTTGTATTAGATAAGAATACCCGAAATGATTATGAATAAGTAAGAATAGTTTTTTTTTTAACGATGTATACATTATCATTTTAAGGAATACCTGATACCATATAACTGTGCAAACAAATTAGTATTCCGGTCATTCTCGATGACGGTCCCTAACTTTACTTTTACTTTATAAGTGCGATAAAAAACAGTTACAATAGAAAGTTGAAAATATAATGTTAAGATTATAAAGAGACATTTTGCGTAGGAATCAAACGTCGGCATTAAATAACCCATAGAGACGTTTATATGCCATTAAACAAAAAGACCAAGGAAACCAAACAAAAGATATGGAGCTCTGGCTATGACATTAAATGGCATTCAGTTGTCAGGTAGCAGTTCTGGAGCTCGGGGGTGGGTAATGAATCCCTTCGTTACCATTACTCCTAGGTACAAAGACCTCTTGGTCTAATTATATAAAAAATTTTAACAAAATTATGTATCAATATCTACAAAATATTCTTTCCCGATTTTCTAAAAAATGTTCCATGTTATATGCCATTGAAACATGACTCGTTCAAAAAATATTAATTTCTTATAACAGGAAATAAGAAAATAAATTTACTGACAATGTTCAATACACTTTTTCACATTGAAATTTTTTTTGTCGAATTATCAATGAATTTTCATCTGAGTTTTCATCAAGGAGTCCCAAATGGGACTGGAACAAATGAGATTAGAGGATTTTTTTATTAGAAGCAGTCAAACAGAAATACATCGGCTTTTCAAAGCGTCATCAGTTTTAAATTAAGGATGCATGAAAACTACTATGACGATAGGCATACATATAAGCATCGTTTTGAATATATCGCAGCTTCTTACTTTGTCTCAAGACTAACAGTTTCATATGTCTTCACTTCTTGAAAGGTACACTCGTCAGATGAAACGTTATGTACACGAGTGGGCTGAAAAGTATATAGGCTGAAAAATTTTCATTTTGACGCCATAACGGCTTTTGATTATGCTTTTTACGAGCTCAAAACACAAATGAAAGGAGTTAGTGGACTGCAAAAGGAACTACATTGAAAAATACACTTTTTTTGGTCACATTCCATGAGAATACGTTGATCAGCGTATGAACATTTCAGCCGGCAATTGTCAATAAAATCTAATCTGATTTTTGTTTAATATATATATATATATATATATATATATATATAGACAGATAGATAGATATGCATCTATGTTTATTATATCCTATAAATGGTTATATATATATGTGTGTGTGTGTGTGCATGTGTGTGTGTGTGAGTGTGTGTGTGTGATAAAAACAAGTGGATAAATCAACACAACAGATTTAATGGAAATATTTCGTTCTCTATTGATAGAACTGTTAATAAAAAACGAAATATTACCTTTAAACCGTGGTAAGTTTTTGATTTATTCATTTTTCCACTTATTTTTATTATCTTATCAGATTCACCAAAATCTACCATCTCTCTCTATATATATATATATATATATATATATATGTATATATACATGTATGAATACATGTATAACCAATAGACTACTCTAAACAAAATATATGGTGCAAATGCTAAAATATCAAAAAATACTACTATACAAATATAGAAGTTTGAGTCTTATAACAGAACAAACATTTGGGAGAGTGTTCACTCATGGATTGGATATTCGTGCATTTGTGTTATATATATATATATATATATATATATATATATATATATATATATATATATATCAGGGGCGGAGACGGGACTAGTGCTACTCGTGCCCGGCACGACCAATAACTCGGTCAATGTTATTCAAAATGTATTAAAAATCATCCATTAATTTCAAGCAAACATACTTAGTCTGATCTCAATTAAATTACGTATCTATTCAAGTTTCGATAACTAAGTAGCCAAAAGTTCATAAATATATCAGGGAATAATAGAACGATGCTGTTTTGAACGGATGGTCTTTGTCCGGCCACCGTCAGAATCATTGAACATCCCATAAAATCGGCTATAATGTTGAACGCCCGATCCGTGCCAGGCACTAGACCCTTATAATAACAGTAATGTTAAAGAAATACGCTTTTAGCTGTAGCCAATAGCAAGAGCAACCCTACCACTGTGCTCAAAACTCTTAGCACGTGCGACTGTTGATAGATATATTGGGAAGAGGAGAGAGAGAGAGAGAGAGAGAGAGAGAGAGAGAGAGAGAGAGAGAGAGAGAGAGGATAGCAGATTAGAGCAGTCGCCGACGTCATCATCATCGCTATGGTAAATGTTGGTTAAACAGCGTGTTTTAATTCGTTTTTTCACTAACAGATGTCTATTTCTTTAATGAATGTTGCATATATTACATTCTGTAACTAAAATTTGTTTATTTGAATACATTTTCAACAAATAATCTTTATTTTAAGCGAAATTGAAACTACTAGCTGTGTCTGTGTATATTGTCATCAGTTTCTTTATTCTAATAAACATATTTTTCTCGTCATAGTAATGAACATCTTCTCTTTTCTTCTATACTTTTGAAAGGAAAAAAAATTATCTTATCTACTGTATTAACAAGACTACAAATTATATAGTATCTTGATTGTTTACAAAAAAAAAACACCATGCAAGGTACGTTTGTCAATCTGTGCTATACAATGGAGAATCACGTAATAGCCACTATGATGACTTACTTTGGGTCCACGGACCACGGGTTGGGAACTCAAGTTGACAGAGTGCGGGGGAGGGAGCACGAGTAGCAAAAATAGGCTAGAGTCGCCACTGATATATATATATATATATATATAAGTTTTTCGGTAATTTAATTTTTAAATGAATTACAACTAATTTGTTGCAAAACTAGTATAGCTATTTTTCTACACCATTAAATGGTTTCAGTTATTGTTATCTATCACCTATAATTTTATTCGATAATAATCATTTGTTGGCACAGAGTGAATTGTTTACTAGCACTGCAATTTAACACCAATTATTTAGTTCAACATTACACATTCGGTTGTACAAAGTTAAATGGCCCCATGTATTGCTTTGTAAGACTAACAGCTCAATTAGATATCAGTCATTTGTTTACTCACAGATAAAGGATCAAACAGTGCTATTTCAAACAATTCGATTTAGCTTAAGTCATTTGTTTGCCCAAAGTTTAAATTTCAAACAATTCTATTTGATGCAAAGATAGGACCCTTTCAGGTGCTACCATTCTGAGCCAGAGTGAACCTGGAAGCGATGGCATTAAAGGTGTACTTCGCATTCCCTAAAGCTCCAGAATCACTGGAACCTCACCATCAGATTGTTTAGTGTCATATCAGGACACTCGTTGCGGGGAATCTTACTCTTCTGCATAGATGCAGTTGGTATTTTCTACAGCCCCAGCCGACTGGGATGAAAAGAGTTTTGTATTGGATATACGTCTGCATAAAATGATATTTGTAGTTTTTCTTTAAAGGGTCAAAATGAACTGATGTTTGGAGTTACTACTTTTGTACAGTCAATTTCATTGTAAATTCAATTTGAACGGAATAAGTAGTTTTTATCTTAAACTGACCTATGGTGATCGTATATAACCTCGAATATCAGTGCCACCTACTTCATGTTCATCCACAACTAAGGTTACTTTTATTTCACTTATTTTCAACTTTCATTGTTTCACTCTTTAGTCCTCCATTACACACATAAAAATCGTGTGACGCTCACACACTTATGCACACATAGATAAAAGGATACATTTTTTAATGTAAATGAACATAAACACATAACTACACTTATGTTTGCGACTTAACACAAATAAAACCAGACATCTATTTTGACATCGAAAGGACAATCAAATTATTATCGACATGACAGGTTCGTGCCAAAGTGCTGATTCTCTCACTACCCACCAATAAGCACTTTTGTTGATAATTGTAGCAATTAATCTCGATGAAAACACGGCCATTCTGTCAATCCTACTGTCGGCTGAACGGAAAATTCAAATAAACCTTCCCATTTTACTACAGTCAAAAGCTGAGATGCTTTTCTATGAAATCAAAGCTCAAAATGAATTGCATGTAATGTTTTATAGCTTCCTATTTTAACTTCGCTGTAAGTGGGTTCATTAAATAACAGTAAGTTGGTTAATTACATAAACTTAACAGTACTTTCCTTGGTCAGTCATGTGAAGAGTTTATGTTCTCTTAAAGAAAAGTAATGAATTCAAGATTCAACCATAAGAGACTTTAACTGGCAGTAGAACTAAAATAAACAAGTGTTTTGTTTGTATGTTTTGATGGGTATTTTGTTATAAGGTTTTTTCTTTCGATATTGCTCCTGTCACATTTCTTTATTTTCTCTTAATGAAGAAAGGATCCATGAAATGTAGACTATTTAATAAAGCACTCAGCAAGAAAAAAGCGGCATATAGAAAATACGCTATTCAATATTACACGCATCAAGATGGAGTCACCCATAAAAAGTATGTTATTTAGTAATACACCCAGCAAGACAAACTGGTCCATGAAATTTATGCTATAGACTTATCCACTGATCAAGGAGAAGGAGGAGTCCTCGTAGCGTAGAGGCTAACATGCCGAGCTGTGACATTGTAGCGAGCGATTTCAAACTCCATTCACGCCATTGAGTTTACGTTTTAGCAAATACACTTGAAAAAAGTATTAACCCAATTATTTCTCAAGATTTTGGGTTAAATAGTGGCACTGCTCTTCTTCTACGATGATTTATTCCATTAAATAAAGAAACAGAAGAAACAAAACAAAATAGAGTCGTTCACATATTATATGTTACTCAATTCTACACCAATCAAAAGAGAGAGAGTTGTTCATA
>OY757911.1:76204575-76237075 GCA_963585895.1 Sepioteuthis lessoniana | reverse complement strand
TATCTTTGGTTAAGAAAATAAAATTTTTATTAAGATTGTTTGGAGTGTACTTAAGAGCAAGACTGTATACTTATATCGATATATTATAGTGATCCTCGTTTTCCTCAGATATAATGTTTGCCCTGTCTGCCGGGCTTAGAATAAGATGACCGTATCCCCTGCAGAGAGGTAGGAACCTCAAAGGATGACTTGAGAATGGCATTAAACTACCTTTAGTGGTAAAATCCAGCTCTAAAGTTCTGGGAAGTGTGGAGTATTAGTTCATTGCCATTACTCTCAGATCCACTCTGACCTGGACTGCTTGTACTTGTTAGAGTCCAATCAATGTGTCAAATAAATTTGTTTACGAATTAGTAGTGTCAGGTTGGAATACTGATATTATATAACTGTGCTCTAATTTTCATTTCAATCATACATCTTAGATGCATCAAGGAGGTCTTCAGTGATGCAACTGTCTTCATTGCCGATTTCGGGTTATTTCTGCATCATATCGGCTCCGACAGTAACCCCGGCATGACTCTGGAAGAGCCAAGCCAACTCCGTGATCGCGACGTGCTACGCTCGTGCCTCTACCAAAGCAAAGAAAAGGTTGGAATACTGATATTATATAACTGTGTTCTAAAAATATTTTTAAAATTGTACAAGGACGTAAATATAAACGAACAATGTACGCAATTCTCTAAGTTCGGGGTATAAAATAACCCCATATAGTTTGACATACCGTTGAAAGTGATCATTTAATAAATCTTGATCATTATGCATAAAAATAGAAATACAAACTATATATATATATATATATGGTTGTGTCTTGGACTTGGGTTTCATGCTTAACGCATTCGTCAGACAGCATGAAAGGTTTTCAAAAAAGACCGATTAATATTATTATTTTTGTTTTATTGGTGTTGGAAGGAGGGTTTTGGTCTATGCATATATGTGCCTCAGTTTGTGTGATTTTGAATGTTAGTTTGTTGGTGTATGTGTTGTCGCTTGCACATACTTATATACGTACATTTGCGCATATATATATATATATATATATATATATATATATATATATATATATATATATGATATTGAGCACTGCTTAATAAGACCACAAAATTTGGTCCACCATTAATTCACTAAGGGATCTAGTGAGAACCATAAACCTCAACAATATTCGCTAAAAGCCCGGGAGACCTAGGTTCAATCCCAGGTCGAGTTATACCAAAGACTCAAAAAGTGGTACTCGATGCTTCCTTGCTTAACACTCAACATTATAAAGTAAGGATCAAGGGTAAAGTGGAGCAATCCTGGAAAAGGAGTAGTGCCCCCCGCTACACAATAGTGTAGTAGCTATCGAAAAGGGAGCCTTCGGGTCATCCTCGACTATGGTCGACAACTTTACTTTTTACTATATAATTTTCAACTATAGAACATAATAAAAACTCACGACTCAGACTTTCACGTTGTGGATCCTCTGTCATTTACAAGAAAAAACATGTTACATAAAAGTATTTATTCATTATTCAATATTTATTGCCTATGTAAATGTAGCTAAATGAGTCATAATCTAGAAACGTAGTATCTATCTGAAATCATTCATTAATATCTAACAATGAATCCCTTGCATTCAGTAGGAAAAAGATATTGTTGATGTCATTCGCTAAGCTTTGTTTAATCTAACCCATATTACTTAGTTTACAAGCATTACCAATTGTTTCTAACGACAGTTAACAAATCACAAACAATAAAAGCACTCGCTAAACACTCGTAAGATTTCCCAAACATCTTGAAAAATTCTACGCCGGGAACTTTTGCATCATTCTCAGACACGAACCCCGAAACATTTCCCCGGGTCAGTGTGCTCCGACCCAGCCGTTGCCATTTGCCTTCTTCGGTTTTACAAATCCCTTTTTTGCCTATTGCCGATTCTAAAACCACACATTTGTCATTGTCCCGTGAGGGTTTTCCTTCAGTTTTGGCAAACCTTCAGCTGGCAATTCGCTAATAAACATGTGTGACTCACTGCCAAACTGCAAAATAACCTTCATTTTAATTTAAGGAACTCCCTTCATCTCAATATAAACACATAAACGCGCATGTGCTAACCTGAAAATGAACGGAAATAAGTTGTAAATACGAATACCTCCCGTCATAAATGATGAGATTATTTACGTATGGATCTGCATTAGATCTCTCTCTCTCTCTCTCTCTCTCTCTCTCTCTCTCTCTCTCTCAAAAAAAAAAAAAAAGAAGAAAAAACCTTTCTTCTCTTGGGCTCTTTCACTACATTCCTTCCTGTCTCCTTTCCAACTAGAACCTCAATATTTTCTTTCTTTTTCTCGACATTAACTCATAAACTATTCTCTTTTTTTAAAATTATTTTTCCTTCCAACTTTGCTTTCTTCTTCCTGCAATTTATTTATTTATTTCTTCATTCATTTCTTGCCGAGTTTTCTTTATTCTTAACCGTTCTTTCTTTCTTTCTTTCTTTCTTTCTTATCGCACTTTCTTCACTTCAAATTATGCTCTATTCTTTCTTTCTTTCATTTTTCTTTCTTTCTTTCTTTCTTTCTTTCTTTCTTTCTTTCTTTCTTTCTTCTCCTTATTTACACCCTTCTGTTTACTCAAGTAATGCCTCACGCAAATATTATTAGTGGGATTTTTTTTATTGCTCTGAAGTAAGGCTATATTGCATAACCGAATTATACAAACAAATTCATATTTTGTTTTCATCTAACTCAATTTAAGTTCAAATAAACTCATATCACTAAAATTCATTCAAAAAGAATAACACACACACACACACACACACACACACACACACACACACACACACACACAACACATATATATATATATATATATATATATATATATATATATATAGAGAGAGAGAGAGAGAGAGAGAGAGAGAGAGACCCAAATCAAAGAATAAGAACGTATTAGAAATGTTTACTTTCCTGACTAGTGTTGTTAATTTTTATTTAATTCGACTCCGGCTTTTAGTATTTGTTGGGCTAGCATGTAAGACTAAGGCCAGTACTCCTTCGCCTTACAAATTTTTGAAAAGGGATGAATTCTGCAGTGAAGTGTGAAAAAGGCTAATTTGAGGAGGTAAGATTTCCTTTCAACAGCCTGTATTGGAATATTTCACTTAATTTCAGCATTTATTATTTTTATCTTATCTACTTTTATCGTAGGACAATTTCTACCTTCAGATCATTTTTAAACCTTTGGAAATCATAAAAATGCGGAGGAGATATGCCCCTGTATAATCTTGCGACAGAAACAAATTCCAGAATCTCCAACCTCAAAAATACATCAGAATCATTTGAATCAACTTTATTGACCTGAATTTAATTGTGGTATCAACTTGGCGCATAAAATTCCTTTATTGTTTGATAAAAACCGAGCTGACAGCGGCAACTTGATAAGGTCAAAACCCGCAGTGTAGCCCTAATTTAACTTTTCCTGGGTCAAAATAGCAGCAGAAATTATAGACTTGCGTATCCTTTGCTCTTCTTACCAAAATCTGACCTACAACACATTTCATGGGGTTAGATGACCGAACTTACCACTTGTTGGGCTGAATATACTCGAATCACAATAAAGATTAAATGTGTTAATTAAATAAAGCTTTAGGAAAAGAATTAAATGGTTTTGTTGCTCTTCTAGTCATCAAAACGATATATTGGTAACGGGCAGCTATTAAATTCGGTTTTATCGGTCTTTTCTACCCACCTCGTTTTATTTCATTTTCCCATCCTTTTTATTCTCATGGAATTTGTTTCTTTATCCATATACTCTTTATTCCATTTTATACTCTCTCTCTCTCTATCTCTCTCTATATATATATGTATATATATACATATCTCTCTCTCTCTATATATATATATATATATGTATACATATATCCTTCTCTCTCTCTCTCTCTTTCTCCATCTCTTTCTCTCCTCCTCTCCCTCTCTCTCCTTCACTCACTCTCTCTCTCTTTCTCTCTGTCTCAGTCTCTCTTTCTCTGTCTCTATCTTTTTCTCTCTTTCTATCTCTCTATTTCTCCATCAACCCCGCATTTTCTCTCTTTCTCCCTCTCCATCTCCCCCGCATCTTCTCTCTATGTCTCCCTCTCCCCCGCATTTTCTCTCTTTCTCACTCCCTCTCTCTCTCTCTTTCCTCTCTCTCTCTCTGTATCTGTCTCTTTCTCTTTCCCTCACTCTCTCCCTTTCTTTCTCTCTCTGTCTCTTCCTCTGTCTCTTTCTCTTTCTCCCTCACTCTCTCTCTTTCTTTCTCTCTCTGCCTTTTTTATCCCTTCCCCCTCTCTCTCTCTCTCTGTCTCTCTCCTTGATGACTCTGCCGTTATTTTATTGTCTCTAATTTTATATATACTTTTCCTGTTTTTTGATATTTATTTTTATGCTTTTATTCATTTATTTATTTATTCATTTATTTATTTATTTTTGTTTTTTGCCCTTTTTAAGGCAGTTTCTCTTGTTAATGCTGTTGCTGTTATTTTATTTTATTTTATTTTATTTGTTTTTGTTTTTTTCTCTTGTTTTGATTTTTCGATTTTGCTTTTTATTGTATTTCTCGCTGCAAAAGATTTTTATTCCTTTCTTTTTTAAAGGGACACTCAGAGATATGTATGCTTGCTCCTATGTATCAGTACTTGTGTCTTCGTGTATATATGCAACCTTTCCTCCACGGATTGGATGCGATACAAGGTCAATTTTAAAGCGGATTACAATTGGTTTGAATTCAAACCTTTCTGCCCAACTATTTACGCATAACTAGGGGGAAGAAGAAAAAAGGAATTATGTATTTACCAAGGGCATTAGCACCAAGTGAAACACGAACACTTTAATAGAAGCGTGAATATCATGGACCTGTGTTAAACCAAATAGGTTTACGAGTCATCTAACACACACACACACACACACACACACACACACACACACACACACACATATATGTATATATATAGTTTATCGTTATCACCAGCTCATTTAGTGAGTCAATGGTGGACCAAATTTGACGGTATTATTTGATAGAGGGCTAAATATCAATTAGAGAGCTGTTATATATATATATATTAGTATACATATTATTATTGCATGATGAATGCTTAAAGCATGAACCCTTGAGTTACAAATATTACCATATAATATATATTTCGATCGACAAAATCAGAGAAAATGGCTTCGAGCTGACAAAGAAAAGAAGCAGAAGGTACTATTTACCAACCCCTCCGCTCGGGCAGGATATGACACAAGGTCAATTTTTAAGCGGAGTTTAACAGGTTTGAATTCAGAGTTTTCCTTCTCCTAGACTAGTTGCCTCACCAAGGCTGAAGAACCTAGTCCGTCCTACTATTTACCCATAGCTGGGGGGAGAATAAGGGGGTTCATACCTTTCCCAAGGGTATTTGCCCGAAAGTGAACGTAATAGCGCGACTGGAGTACGAACTCGCGTACTACGATTCCGCAGTTCATCGCTTTAACCATTACACCACGAAAAGAAGCAGAAGGTACCCCGCAAAAACAATTACTGACGCCGACTACGCCGATGACATAGCGTTACTCGCGAATACACCTAACCAAGCCGAAACACTACTGCATAGATTGGAACGAGCCGCCGTAGGCATTGGCCTCCATGTCAATGCACTCAAAACTGAATATTTGTGCTACAACCAATCAGGCGACATTTCCACACTAGACTGAACATCTCTGAAACTAGAAGACAAATTCATCTACCGAGGAAGCAGCGTCTCATCAACCGAAAAAGACATCGACACGCGACTAACGAAAGCATGGACAGCTATCGATAGGCTCTCGATCATATGGAGATCAGAACTGACCGATAAAATGAAACGCAGTTTCTTCCAGGCAGCGGTCGTATCGATATTGCTATATAGATGCACTACTTGGACGCTAACTAAATGGCTGGAGAAGAAGCTAGACGGCAATTACACAAGAATGTTGAGAGCAATACTGAACAAGTCCTGGCGGCAACACCCCACAAGACAAAAGCTGTACTGCCACTTGCCTCCCATCACGAAAACTAGCCAGACACGCAGGACACTGCTGGAGAAGCAAGGATGAACTCATCAGAGATGTACTCCTATGGACCCCCGCATATGGCCAAGCAAAAGCAGGACGACCAGCTCGAACATACATACAGCAGCTATGTGAGGATACGGGAGGTAGCCCTGAAGACCTGCCAAAAGCGATGAATGATAGGGAAAAGTGGCGAGAGAGGGTCAGGGATATCCGTGCTAGCGGCACGAAATGATGATGATGATGACACTAATAAATATATAAATTTCAGTATATATATATATATAGACAGAGAGAGAGAGAGAGAGAGAGAGAGAGAGAGACGGAGGGAGACAGAGAGAGAGAGAGTATTTGTGTGTATGTGTGTGTGTGTGTGTGTGTGTGTGTGTGTGTTCAGGCATGTGGCTCAAGTAAAGGTCCTTTTCGTAAAACTCCGAGTTCTAAATGTTCTTAGCAGATCTTATCATTGAAATATCGTGATTGGCCCAGCGGTTAGAGTGTTCGCCAATGGCCCGGGAGACCTGGGTTCAATCCCAGGTCGAGTCATACCAAAGACTTTAAAAATGGTACTTGATACCACCTTGCTTAACACTCAGCATTATAAGGTACGGTTCAAGGGTAAAGTGGAGCAATCCTGGGAATGGAGTAGCGCCCTCCCCTACACCTTGGTGTAGTAGCTATCGAAAAGGGAGCCTTCGGGTCACCCTCGACTATGGTCGCTAACTTTACTTTTTACTTTATTCCGCATTTTGTACATGGAGCTATATATATATATATATATATATAATGCAGAATATACAAAAATGCAGATTAATTAGTTATTATTCTGTGTTATTGTACATACAGCACTATATGTATATATATATATATATATATATAGTGCTACATGTACAAAAATGCTGAATGATATCTCAATATTACACACACGTTATATATATATATACATATATATATGTGTGTGTGTGTGTATATATATATATATATATATATATATAACGTGAGGGTAACGTCGTCAGATTCCCGTTATAACACAGTCCATAATGATATTGACGCTTATATCTGTTTCGCATTATGTCCATAAATTTATTGAAACTATGACTGCGCATGATCGAATGTGCTCACCATCTTTACAAAGTGCCGAAGTTCTTGAGGATTTGTAAAACTCAGAATAATCCCGTAGAAACTATTCCTGTGGGTTGGGCTATCTAAAATAGTTGTTTTTAGCGCTTAAAATATTTTAAATATAAATTGCCAAAAAAAAAAAGGTTAATTCTTTTAAAAACCCTATATACGATCTTATAATATAACTGTGCTTTATATATAAGATTATAACAATTAGTTTATTCAGAATTGCACTGCTATCATGTCGTCTCTTCATGACCTTTGCATGGATTAATTTTATTAGATTCAACTAAAGGAAGATAATAAAAACGAAACTCTAATGATCAGTTAGAACAAATGATACTAAAGAGCTATTTTACTTCTGAGATTTCTAATTAATTCTTTATTCATGACTAAACAGAAAAAAAGAAAAAAAAAAAAAACAAGAAATAGAGTCTCTGTAACCAGTTTGTTTTGAAGTAACTCACTCTTCGGAAATTATCGACCAAGCCTATCTCCCAGATTTTTTTTCTTTTCTTTTCCCCCATGTATTATTCTAGTGTTTGTTTTTGTTTTCTTTTTGTTTTCGATAATGGTAGTGGTTTCATTGTCTGTAGGTCATATTTAATGCCCTTTTCATTTTATTGAGCTGGGCAGAGTTGTGTGTGGCTCTTCAATTTTGTCGCGTTAAATAAGACTATCGAAGGGAATTATCTAACCTCTACGAATTAAGGCCGAGATCAGAAAATAGATATTGATCTTCATCTGGGATTTTTTTTCTCTAAATGATGTCTGACCCTGTCACTATTTTATTGTGAGCGTTTTCTTTTTATTTAACTGACATTCTCTATATACATAATGTACATGAGACAATCTCAGACTGCTGGCGATTTTTTTTTTTTTTTGTTTTCCTCCCAAAGACTTGGGTTATTCAAATAGGGAGATTTGAAATAACTATGAGAATGTTAGTTGTAAATATAAATGTTAAATCATGTTATACGAAACTAAGGTTATCATTCACTGACTAAAACTAATGAACTAATCTGAGTTGTTAATTTAGTTACAATCTTTCGACCATTGTACGCTTTCTTTTTCTACAAATATTTCTCAGATTTCTTATTTACTAAACTTCGCTTAGTCTGAATCAGATTTTAGATTAGACACTGTCGCTAGGGCTTAAAAAGCCAACTACATCCTCTGCAGGGCGGTAAGATCCCTCTGAAAAAAAGGATGTTTCGAGGGATCACACTAAACAGCATCTAGTATGAGGATACAGCTCTATATTCTTGAGAAGTGTCACACCTTAGTCCATAATGAGTAAGAGTATATGAGGTTTTAAAGGTAATTTATATTATTGCTTGCTATCTGACTCCATTCTGGGTTATTCTATTCTTACCCCACGTTATCCTGCTAGTTTAACTTCTTGGATATGAAGGCTGTAAAGGAATTATATGAAAGAAGAAGATAGTAAAAGATAGGAGACGAATATATATTTTATAGTTTGCCTTTGTTTCTGGGTTCAACAACCATTCAGTGGGTGAGGAAGTTCTTTCTGAATACAAATGAAATGGTTGAATCTCTATGTCAAGGTGTTAAAATGTGTTAGTCATTCTTGGGTATATATCCAAATTTGGAATTTAAAGCGTTAACAACGTATTAGACGCTTTTGGGAGAGATGTCTAAATCCAGTGTTTTCAGTTGTAGTCATTAAGTCCGTTGTAAGGTGTCTTAATTGTGATTCTGATGAGTTCAATATTTGATGTTTTTTAGTCTTGGGTCGTTAAGGTAGCTTCTACAAGGGAAAAGTTTAGAGACGGACGCATGGCGCCTTCCACCACTAGCAAGAAAGATTTAGGCGCTGTCACTCCTCTGGTCACTGCTGAACGGGAACGAGTTTCTTTTTGTTGTCGGGACGGTTCCTTTTCTTTGCGTATGCGTCACCTCTCTTCCTGTCGGGGGATTCTGGGAGTTTCTGCATATCTATAATAATTATTTCTGATTAAGTCTTTTTCTGCATATTTTTAATAATCTTTTTTTAATAATTATTTTTAATTCAAGTTTTTCTATTCCCTACAAGTACCTGCCAAGAACCCATCTATGAGTCAAATAGATCTGTTTGAAAATATAACTATTTGATAGGAATACTTGAAACTATAAAAGTGTGAAGGAATTATTTGTATTAAGAACTGTTGAAGCAATGATTGATTACAAACCATTGTTAATATTTACTAGAAACTATATAACTGTTTATGTTTTGTAGTGTTTTCCTCCCTTTCAACCATCGCTACTCTAGCTGAATTGTTGAACATTTGATAGATGTGAAGTCACAGAAGCCTTCAAGTGATCTAAAATATGAGAAAGTTTGCGTTTTGAATTGCAGAAATTAGGTTTCTGGTATACTATAGAGCCGATGTGTGTGTGTGTGTGTGTGTGTGTGTGTGTGTGTGTGTGTGTGTGTGTGTGTGTGTGTGTGTGTGTGTGTGTGTGTGTGTTTTGAGGGGGCGGAGGTTACGTTTTAGATGCAGGATATTTCCTCCTCACTATGAGAGTTAGTTAAGAAACTCAAAGAAATGGTCGGCCTTAATTATTATCATATTATTAGACATGGAAAAAAGCAGTGATAAATGTGCATCCTATTTCTTACGTAATTAGGAATCAAAAACGAACTTTCAAAATTACTCTTGATGTTACTCTTGAAATACTTGAAATCATTTAATTGTGTTCAGATTATTTGTATTTGGTTGGTACACTGTGTGCAAACAACTGTTTATTATTAAATATGAATAGTTTCTTAAAAGCATATAATTATGTAGTATTAAGAAGTGATTTAGAAGCAGAGAATTATGTAGTATTAAGAAGTGATTTATCTGACCTTCCGACACGCCAGATTTAACATTTTATCGTGGGAAGAAGCCAGTAGTACTAAGAATAGTAAACTGGAGTTATAATTGGTTACAAATGATTATCATTAGTTGCTTAAAACCATATAATTGCCTGAAAAAAAATTTCTGCATCAAATATCCCAACAAGGGTTGACATGCCGTAGAATCGTCAATTCAACCGACCAACTAACCATACAGATTTTTAGCGAGTATACAGCACCAAAAAAGACTTGATTTGCTTTTTATTTGATTTTTCAAAACACTTTTAAACACTTTTTTAATCCCTCATAAAAAAAATTATAATCGTTTTCATATGATTATGAAAACATCATTAAAATATCATTAGGCTCTAAATTTTTTTATGGGATTGTATACATTATGACCATCACACACACACACACACACACACACACACACACACACACACACACACATACATATATATATAAATATATATATATATATTAGTTTTACATCTATTCTATGATTCTGATGGTGTGAAAAAATACCCAGGTGATACTATTTGTAAATAAAAAAATATCATACAAACTGATGTCTGGGAAAAAATTATATAAAAAAAATAAAAGACCAAAAACATTCGTACGGTTTGAAAATAATCTACCTAAAACAATGCCTAGTCAAAAGAAAAAAACACCGAAAAATAAATTAAGCTAATCATAAGAGTGTTCAATACACCAAGTAGAGCGAGATACAAATACCTACAGGGTCAGATGTAATCTACCTAGGTTTCTTCTAAAGGGATTATCAGCATAAATTCAGAGTTTATCTTGATAATCAGGTTAGGTGAAACCTACGTAGATTAATTCTGACTATATATATATATATACCAGGTCCGGCAAAATGACTTTGCGGGGGGTTTGGAATGTTAATAAAAAAAAAAGAAGCATAAAACAAATTTAATTTTTCTCTAAGAAAGAGCAGTGTTTGTTATTTTGGCTTCTTATACCATAACTTTGTTTTAAAGATTCTATCGTCCAAATATACCCTTGAAGCCTCACTAAGAACTTTTACAACACTCATCGAGTCATTGATTCTGGTATTGCAACCATTACATGACGAATAAAACCTTTCTATTCTTTAGTTACTTGTGGTCTACGTTTAAAGACTTAAGCGTTTGGTTTTTCCAGAGGAAATTTCCATTAGAAGATAGATGTGGTGACCGCTGCTTTACAATTATAAATTTGCTATTATCTTGTAAGTTTCAGTAGCTTGAAATTTATGTACCCAACGATAAATTTAGTTTTTCTGGGGATAATTGTTAATTCAAACTTCCTACAAAATTATGTTTGCACAGTTTTTAATGATTTTGTCTCTAAATAAATAATGACGCAATATATTTTTCCAGGGAATTGTGATCAAGGATTAATAGTTGTTATCGAGTACTATTATCAAATGTGTGTGTGTGTGTGTGTGTGTGTGCGGAAACTTTCAAATTTTAGTCAAAAATATTAATGGCTAGATAAATATATTTAAAAAAATGCAGAGCAACATTTTCTAAAAGACGAACAAGGCAATTTCTTTTCTGGAGCTTTATTCAATATAACTTAACTTAAGTTCAGTTATGGTTGAGCTTATTTAATATTTATAGTTGAAAGTAGGGCGCTAAACTACATCCGGTAGTGAGACTCCAGTTTAGAAACTCTGGAAAACGTAGAATATTAGACGTATCAAATAAGAATATTTGATGCCATACAACTGTCTACAAATTATTTTTTATTAAGAATAGCTACTTAAAACCACATTTACTTATAATTATTATCATTCATGACTTGAAATCATCAAATTGATTGTAAATTATTGATGTTGCATACGGATACTTGAAACCATATAACTGTGAAAAATAAAACCAACAAAAAACGACTATTATGAAACAGGAATCATCATCATCATTATCATCCTATCGCGCTATCAGCACGGATATTCCTGACCCTCTCTCGCCACGCCTCCCTATTGCTTTCGGCAGATCCTCAGGGCTACATCCCCTATCGGCACAGAGCTGCTGTATGTAGGTTCGGGCCGGATGTTCATGGTATGGGGTCCATTGGAGTACATCACATATGAGTTTGTCCCTATTTATGCAGCAGTGTCCCGAGTGTCTGGTTTGTCTGATTTTGATAGATTTCGTTAAGGGTGGTAGGTGGGCGTATAGCTGTTGCTTAGTCGGGTGCTGTCTCCAGGACAAGGATATTGCTCGCTGCATTCTTGTGTACTTGAAACAGGAATAGTCATTTGAAAACATAATTTTCTACAAATGATTAGTATTAGATGGGAACACTTAAAACCATTCAAGTGTATAATTTTTTTTATTAGAAAGGAATACTTGATATTTTATTATTGAGTGCCAATAAATAACTATAGAATAATAATGCAATTTTTATAAGATTGTCAGACAACAGATTACCTCTCCAGTCGTCCTTTTATATCAATACAGTACACTGTTTTACTATTATGGTCATAACCGTTTATTATCTTGATGGTTATGTGAGTGGTTGACGAAGGCTTGGTTCCAGGGAGCTTTCGTTCCAGGCTATATCAGCTTTGCAGAGTCAAGTTGGTTGCTTGAAGCGTCCGAAAAGGGAAATGCCGACGGTGCTAGACGTTGTTTGGATCAGCCACGATGCATGAGTCTCGAGTTGTGTGTTGCTTTCTACAATGAAACGACCTTGTGTCATACATTGAGTTGGTGGGAAGTCAGTTAAATAGCCATAACCGTTTGTTATCTAGGTGGGTATATAAGTGGTTAGCGATGGCTGGGTCTCTGGAGTTTTATCCAAGGCTCTGCCTGCTTTTCAGGATTGAGGTTATTGTCCGGCGCCTGAGGCGTCCCAAAAGGGGAATACCGACAGTTCCAAATATGTTTTGGCTTAACTGCACCTGAGTCTCGATTTATGCGTGGATCCCTTTAAGAAAACGACCTTCTGTCATGTATCGACTTAGTGAGAAGTCAGTTAAATACTCCATAGCTGTTTATTATGTTTAATAAAGGCCCAAATAAGCTAAACTAATCTCCGAGTTCTTATTACAATGGAAGATTTAAAATACAGTTATTATTCCAATCAAACATTTACTAATGATTCCAATTTCAGCATTAAATACCCCATAAAGCGTTGGTATGCCAATAAATAAATTACCCTGATTTTGGTGTCCTGATAGAAACCGTTGCTTTCAGTGTGTTTTTTTTTTTTTTTACTGTAAGTCTCGTTACTTAGTAAGATTTGCCTTGTCAACCACACGGGTCTTTGAATTGTTACATTATCAGCTCTGATAACTCATATCCGTAGGCTCTTTATTGGTTAACTTCAATAATTTCCCAACAGTGTTTATTATTAATGACTGAAAACAATTGATATCACGCACGGCGAGACATTTATACTTTCAAATTGTGGTGGTGGTTCATAACAAAGGATCACGGGCGCCTCTGTTGGTGTAATGGTTAGCAAGCTCGACTAGCAAACCTACACGAGTGAGTTCGAGTCTCATTGGGTGTCCCTTTCATATGGCCCTGTGCCACATCTAAGCAAAAAGCTTAGTAAATTTCCATAACAAAGGATCAAAATATATACTGAAAGACATACAGCAATACCCTGAACAGTGCAATTTTGTTTAGAGCATTTTTAATGAAGTAAGGTTGAGGCGATAAGAAATGAAGCTCCTTTTTTTGCAAATTGCTAACAATGTTTGTTTTGTTTTGTTTTATTTTTTCTTACCTTTTTTATGTTGTTCGGAAATATATATTTTCTTTTTAATTAAGGTATCAATTATGAAAAATAAGACTTAGTTATTCTTTTTTTTTCTTTCTATTCTCTTTCTTCTTTAAAACGAATTAGACTGAAACAATTAAACAATAAATGGTACGGATCTGAATGGTACCCACAAAATTTGGGAATAACTGCACTCTTCAAGATATTGTTGAACTTGAAACATTATTATGAGATTTTGATCAGTTCAAACAAAACTTTAGGAAAAATGAACCGTATTATCCAATTTATTTCTCTGTACTCTTTCAAAAGAAATTTTCATAGAGATTTGTTGCGTTCTTTAACACATGAGGGGGGCCTTAGGTGAGGTAGGTAGACCATTTACTAGCAGCAGGGTAGTGAAAGCAACCTGGGGCCTGTTTGCCAGACTCAAAAAGATTAGTAAATAAGAAAATGAGGAATGTAATTTTGAAGATTTTTTTTTAGGTCTAATGGTTTAGAATTTGGTTGGTTACAACAAGAAACAGACATCCTACTAATATACTTATTGAAGATGTGTGATGTAAGATTTGTATGATAAAAGATGAAAGTAACGGAAATTTGTATAACTTGGCGTTTAAATTTTACAACCGAATTCAACTTTGATTTCTAGCCAAAAAGAAAACAAGGAAATATAAGTTCCTGAAGAATAGCGGAAATAAAAATTGTAATTGACAATATATAAGCAAATTCCAGTTAGTCTTGTATCTTAAAACACTTTCTTTTCATTGGCCATTTATTTCAGAACGCTATTTAATAAAAGAAAGTTTTTAAAAAGATATTCCCAAAACTTATTGTAAATTTATTCCAGGACGAACCATAATATCTGAAATTGCTTTCTATGTAAAAAAAATCTTCACTCTTTCTGTTTTCTAAAAAATGTTTATTTTCCAATCTTGTTAATTATTTAAAAAATACACTGAACTGTTAGAAAAGCTAATTGTTATTACAAAAGACAGATCCTAATTATTTCATTATTATCATGTCACGCCTCCATTACCACGGTTATCCTTGACCCTCTCCCCCAGCCTTCCCTATCGTCCATCGCACCCGGTAGGTCTTCAAGGCTACATCCTGTATCGGTACAGAATTGTTGTATGTTGGTTCTCGCTGGTTGTCCTGCTTTTGCTCGTCCATGTGAAGAGGTCCACTGGAGTGTGTCGTTTATGAGTTCGTCCCTACATCTCCAGCAGTGTCCTGCATGTCTTGTTCGTCTAACTTGGATAATTTTCGTGATGAGTGGTAAGTAGCCGTACAGCTGCTGGTTTGTAGGGTGCTGCCTGCAGGTATTGTTTAATATTGCACGCAGCATTCTTGTGTAATTGCCGTCAAGCTTTTCTTCCATACGTTTAGTTAGCGTCAGTGTAGTGGACCCATACAGCAGTATCGATACGACCGTTGCTTGGAAAAAAACTGCGTTTCATATTACCGGTCAGGTCTGACTTCCATATAACCGATAGCCTACCGATCGTCGTCCATGCCTTTGCTAGTCGCATGTTGAAGTCATTCTCGGTTGATAAGACTGCTTCCTTGGTAGGTGAACTTATCAACTAGTTTCAGAGAACTACCATTTAGTGTGGAGATGTCGCCTCTTTGATTACAGCACAGGTATTCCGTCTTGTCTGCGTTGACATAGAGGCCTATTCCTGCAGCTGCTCGTTCCAGACTATGTGGCAGGGATTCGGCTTGTGGGGTGTATTTGCAAGAAGTGCTACGTCATCAGTGTAGTTCACGTCTGTAATTGTATAAGAAGGGTATCTTCTGCTTCTTTCCTTTGTCAGCTTGAAAACGTTGTCTTTCATCTTATCAATAGACGTTCTTAGCACGTAGTCTAGTCAGATTATACTGAGTTATGGGACTAATCTGTCTCTTTGCAGCACACCGGCTACAATTTCCGAGTAGTCTGTGTCTCCATCTGGGGAGCAGACTTTTACTTTCGTGTTTCTACATAGCATCATTATGACTGCGACAGTTTCTTTGGGTAGGCCATATGCAAGTAGTATTTGCTCCATCTTCCCTCTGTGTATGGAGTCAAAGGTCTTGGCGAAGTCGACAAATAATATTTTTTCCTCTAGTTTTTTTGCACGTACACCTTCAAGAATTCGACGGATTGTCAAAATTTGTGACGTTATGGATCGATTTCTCCGGAAGCCATTTTGGCTTTTCCTAACTATATTCTCAATTTTGGGTTCTATGCAGTTGCGTAATAAAGCATTGTATATCTTGGCTGCAATAGATATAAGGGTTATACCTCGGTAGTTTTTGGCTAATCTGAGGTCGCCCTTCTTAGAGAAGGGGACGATGAATCCCTTTGTCTATCTATCTATTGTGTATTGATTATATACGTCATTACAGTGTTGGAGCAGTATGTTGTCGAATTGCCTGGTCTTCCTTACTTCTGGAGGTATTTCATCGAGCCCTTCTTTTTTTCTGTTTTTAATTTTTCTTTGTACTGAGTCGAGTTCTTCTTGTGTAAACTGTACTAGTTTGATGTCAAATAGTTTACTAATAATTCTCGTGATTAGTTAATGTGTAAATTTCGGTGGGTTTCATGTTTTTTTTATTATGAAGTTAATGATCATCAGGAGGAAATTCCACAGTTTTGTTTTTCGGTAACTGTCTAGGAATTTATCAATTTAAACTTTTTCTCCGGAATTTTACCCTTAAGCAGAATTACTTTACATCTCCAAGGTAAATGATTGTCTATAAACTTAATTAGTAATGTTTTTATATTGAATACTTAAATGCATCTTTATTTTGAAATTTGTTCCTAATTACGGTGGGGAACCAACACACACACACACACTCGCACGCACACACACACACACACACACACACACACACATATATATATATATATATATATATACATATATATATATATATATATATATATATATATATATATATATATATAATAAAAATTCGTAAATTAACCGCTAGATAAAGTCTAGAATGATGAATAATATCTAAAACGATTGCAAAATCAGCAAAATAATTTCGATGGTTCGATGCTCTATACACGAAAGTGTCAGACGTACACACACACACACCCACCCATATATATATATATATATATATATATATATATCGGTTGGTTGGTTGCTTGCTTGCTTTATGCATATGAATTATTGCTGGGTTATCTTTGAACGAATCAGTTATCTCCAATAATAAACTATATATGTTATGTTTTAAACAAGAAATGTAATTGTGGTCTATAGTTATAAACAGTACTAAAATATATCTTCAATAATAATTTAAAGTTTGGTTTAATTAAATAACAGTCATTGTTGTCTTATCTATTGTCAAAGTCATCTTTCAAATAATTGATAACACTGAGCAACAATTTTTTTTACTTTTTGAATGTTGTCTAGATTTTTACAACTGTTGTACGGTATTTTTGCATTGCTGAATCAGGAAATGACATCCGTTTCTCTCTATCAGGTCAGGGTTTTTTTTCGACGTTGATTTGAACAAAATCAGATCTTTTGACAAAATCGATTACATTTTTGTGGCATTATCAGCTGATTTTTGTCCACACATATCATCCTCAATATGTTTTTAAGGGAAAAATGTTTTGCCAAAAACATATATTGATTACCTGATTGAAACATCGATTACTGTAAACTGAATGGTGGGCATCAATAAAGGTAAGTACACGTAAATTGCATTGTTCAAACGTCAGGGATTGAAATTCCGTTTCTTCGAACTCCTGGAATGCTCAGCGGTAGGGAGGTCTCTCTTCATATTCCAACAGTAGTCAGCCATCATGACTGCATCCCAGCGACCCTGATACCTGGTCTCCATCTCTTTCAGATCCTGCTGGAATCTCTCCCTCCTGATCGTCACTCATTGAACCCAGGTTCTCAGAAAACCGCTCCATTTGTGAAAATAGGTAGTGCAGCTTGAAAATCATGTTGGCGCCCAGGTTTCTGAAAGTAGTCAGCATATTGTTGACAACTTGTGCGTAGTTTCTGGCCTTATTGTTGCCAAGAAAGTATCCCACTGCCAGAACAAATGCGTTCCACGCTTCCAATTCCACTTCGTTCATTGAGTTTTCGAACTCTGGATCTCCGATGAGCAGCCGGATCTGAGCATCATCAAAAATGCCAGCTTTTAACTTCTCCCTGACCAATCCTAGAAAAGCCAAGCACAAGTAAGTAAAGCAGTCACTATCCTTGTCCAGAGCCTTGGTGAACTACTTGATTAAACCGAGCTTGATGTGCAGCGGTAGGAAGAGTATTTTGTCTCTGTCCACCAGAGGGTCGTTGATGACGTTCCTTTTTTTGCAAGGCACCATTTCCTTCCGCAAAGGCCAGTCCTTCTTCGTGTAATGCTGAGCACGGTCCCTACTATTTCAAATGCACAGAAAACATGGGTACTTGGTGAAGCCAGAATGTTGTCCCAATAAAAAGTTCACTATCTCCAGGTCAACACAAATAAACCACTTATGCTGATCATAACCAATTTTCTCCAGCACATACTTCACCGTTTCATACTTCTCCTTCAGTGTAGTAGAGTGAGCGATGGGTACAGAGGCAAACTGATTGCCGTTGTGTAGCAGAATACATTTCAGTGATTGCTTGTTGCTGTAAATAAACAGTCTCCAATTGTTGGTTTCGTACTGTGGCACTCCAAGCTTGAGCGGAAGCTGCCCAATATCTGCACAATACACCAAGTCCTTCACTGAAGAGAAAAAACGGAGGTTCTCTTGATGCCTGTTGCGGAAGAAGCTGATGCGAGCACTGTCAGAGAGGAGTTGTTTTTCCTTCAATCTGGATGCTAACAGCTTGGCAGAGTCCATTGACCAGCTGAGGTCGCAAATTAGATCATTCAACTCCTTTTGGGAAAATGGATGTGGAGCATCATCTTCAAGAACCACTTCTTCGTCTTCATGTCCTTCAACACTGGAGGCATCTTCGTCACTAATGCCTGGAAGTTCTCCGAAGATAGGCACTGGAATTTCATCACAATGAACAACAAGACGACGTGCTGATTGAAGATCAGGATACTTGAGGCTGTCCCGGTCCTTTCTGTTGATCTCAGTCACATCAACAGCGCAGAAGTTGATGTGACACGGTTTATCAGCTCCCTATAAACCATGGGAATTCCGAAGTTAAAACTCCTCTTGCCATTATTCCACCCACGCAGAGTCTCGGTGCAGGCCTTGCACACCATGTGTGGAACCTAAGCTTTATCCTGGTCAGCAAGTTTAATACCAATAGTAAGTATGCGTTATGAAACTTGTGACTGGCTTCCTATTAGAAGCAATGGTGTATTCTCCACATATGTAGTAGAACACGTCAGGCTTATATCTGCACGATCTTCTGGCGGAAGCCATCTCATTCACCTGTAAAACAAAAATAGGTAAAAATTAGTCATAAATTGGTGCCACCGAAGCCCACCGCGTTCCGTATTTGGCGCCACCAGCATGACAACGCAAATATTCCGCAACACACATGAAGCGAAAACACCCGTACATGCGCAGGTGGAGTTTCCTAAACACTTCCTGGGGCGTCTACCCCATTAACTTTAGTTCTGATCCACTAACTTTATGCTTTGCCGCACCAATCTTTGGAAGATTTCGAGGTTTTATAATTCAAACTGATCCATTTTCGACATAATCACCCGGAACTATCGGACCTGAATACTTCTAGTCATTAAAATAATCATCTCCAATCAAAACAATTATTCGACATGGCATTTTACCGCCACGAACTTCTTCTAAATTTCTCCACACAGGCGTACATGTGAACAAAAACATAAAAAACATGTGGCCATAGCTCAAAAACCTGACCTGATTGAGCAAAACCAATGAGATTTTTGAGTTCAGGGCATCAGATTCGTCTGCTAAATAAACGCAGACAACAAATTTGTTGTTGCCCAGTGAAATCATCATGATTTGTAGACAGTTACAGCTTCAAGGAATTATTCTAAATACAAATAATCTGCATATGGCTATTGAGTTTTAAGAACTGTTATCAAATAATTTAGAGGCAAGTAAATGTAGTTAACTCCCTTCAAAGACAAATGAAAACTTCATACTAACCAAGTAATATTTTTTAAAGAGCTGATGTACTTCAAAACATTTTAAACACCTTAAAAAAACTATTTCACCCCGAGATTGAACTGTAACAAAACTCTAAGTTGATGTAGGTCGGACGGTAATGGCAACGAATAGTATGTATTTACCCAACCCTTCCGCCTTGGGTAGGATGTGACACAAGGTCAAATTTTAAGAGGAGAAAATCTGGTTTAAATTCGTCATAGACTTAGAGCGCTTCTAATACTGAACTGGTAATCTCTTTACTGGATGCTTGCCCAGTCGGCTGGAGCTGTAGAATACACCGACTGCACGTCTGCAGAGGGTTAAGACCCCCCACCAACGAGTATCCTGCATATGACACTAAACAATCTGATGGCGAGGTTCCAGTGATGCTGGAGCTTTGGGGAATGAGGAGCTCCCCTTCATAGCCATCGTTTCCAGATCCACACTGGACTGGAGTGGTAGCACCTGATAGGGCACTATGTATGGTTCAAGTAGAACTGAACTTCTTATATGTACATACCAACCAAACTAAGAGCCAAACATAGTGTCCCGTGGGAAACATTAGCAGTTAACGTGAAAATAGCATACCCATGTAATAAATGGAACCCAACTAATGCCAACACTCAGAAACTTGGGGCACAAAGTGAACTAATTAATGCATACATAAAAGAACGAATAGAATACAGTCTAGAACAGCGTGGAAGACGGTAAATGATGTGAGTAAAACTGAAAGCTGCTGATCAAGGAAAACGAATTCACATTTGGAAAGTACATTTCAAGACTCCACTTGGAAAATCCCAAAAGTTACGGATAAACCTATCACGTAAATTATTAATAATTAGCTAGATATCAAACTAGGACAGTTAACTCAAGAAGAACTCGACATAATACTAACAAAAATTAAAACAGGAAAACTGCCGGTCTTGAAGAAATACAACCAAAAGTATGGAAGACAAGGAAATTCGACGATATACTGCTCCGATTTTGCAACACCGAATATAACCAGAACACAACAGACAGATGGACAAAATGCTGCATCCTCCCTTTCCTCAAAAAGCAGATCTCGGAATAAACAAGAACTACCGAGGTATAACCCTTACTTCCATAGCAGCTAATACTCTGCAACTCAACTGCATCGAACAAGAAATTGAGGAAATTCTTTGGAAGAATCAAAATTGATATCAAAGAAACCGATCAACAACATTCCAGATTCTGACAATCCGTCAAATTTTAGAAGGATTGCATCAAAAAGCCTCGAATCGACTCAAATATTTGTAGATTTCTCTATGGCATTTGACTCCATACACAGAGGGAAAATGAAACAAATTTTTCTAGCTTTTGGTCTCCCCAAAGAAACTGTCGAAGCCATCATGATGCTCAATAAAAACAAGAAAGTGAAAATTCACTCACGAAATGGAGAGACAAACTTCTTTGACATTGTTGCTGGTGTTCTACAGTGGGATACGTAAATACGTAAATACGTTAATAATGACTTAAGACGAAATCATGGGAATTTCTCTTACGGACCCCATCACACGGACGTGCAAAGGTCGGCCGACCAACAAGAACCAATCAACAACAGCCCTGTATGGACATAGCATGTAGTCTAGAAGCGATGGATGATAAAAACGAATGGCCAGAGAGAATAAGGGAAATCTGTGCTAGCAAGACGGAATGATGATGATGATGATGATGATGATGTATATATGTCGGGAGAGAGAGAATAGCCAATTTTGAAATAGCTATGATTCACCACCAGGGAGAGGGACATATGTTCAGCAGATATTATTTCACATGTGGGGTTTTATCAATTTGCTCTAATATTTTTGGTTCTATTTCAGGTGAAGCCATGGTGCCGTGGACGATAGAACATCGTGTGTTTGACAACGAAAGTTCCGTGAAAATAACGAGTCTGTTGCAGCAGTTAGGTGAATTTCGGCGCCACTTCAAGATTCATCGAAATCAGTCTGTTCCCACCCATAAGAAAATCATACGTTGGGTTAATATACTTAGCACAAAAGACACTAATGAATAGGAGATCGAGGGGTCTCCATGAAGAGTAAGCACACCGGAAAATGTGCACCGTGTCAGACAAGCTTTGCTACCGAGTCCCTATCGATTTGCGCGATGAAGACCTGCATTTCTACCCCTACAAATTAGTTGTCCAGCAATTAAAACCAGGGGACAAATCACACAGGCTTCACTTCGCAGATCCGATGAAATCAATTTTTGTGGCAAATGACTACCCTATTTTGTTAAAGAGTAATGAAGTTCATTTTTATCTCAATGACATGGTGAATCAACAAAACTGTCGTTATTGGGCTCTGGAAAATCCGAGAGAATTGCAAGCAAAACCATTGCATAAACCAGACGTGACGGTCTGATGTGCTGTTGGTGAAGCTGCCGTCATTAGTCCTTACTTAGTTGAAATGGTGATCAACAACATTTTTGAGTTTGAATTACGACGAAAGCATGTGCTTATCCGACGTGTGTGGTTTTCAACATTGACGGCCCACACTGCTAGAGTATCAATGGACGTGCTTAGCCCTCTCTTCAGTGACCGACTCATTTCCAGATTTGCTGACACTCCTTGGCTCCATTGGCTCCTTGGCTCCATTGGTCACCTGATTTGTCCATTTGTGATTATTTCTTGTGGAATTACCTCAAAGTGCGTGTGTATGAGCATAAGCTCCGTACACAGGAGGATTCGAATGAAGCTATTCGCATGGTAGTTGCCCAAATTGACAGAGCAATGTAGGAGAGAGTGGAGGCCAACTTCCAAGAACGCCTTTAGAAATGCAACAATGAATACGAACACCACATGAAAGATATTGTTTTCCAACAATGAATTTGTCAAATGCTAATTCAATGTAAACACAAAGATATCAATAAAATGTGTTTTCAACCAAAGATTTTGTGAAATTTTACAAGATCGTCCTTTCTGTCCCATCCCGTATATATGTAGTGTGTGTGTTTATATATATATATATATATATATATATATATATATATTTGCATATATATATTTTTGAGAGTAGGTCATGGTTATCTTTCGATGGCTGTTGAAGGGACGAACTCATAAGTGATGTACTCCTATGGACCCTTTCACACGGATGAGCAAAGGCAGGACGACCAGTTCGAACCTACTTACAGTTGCTCTGTGCCGATGCGGAAAGTAGCCCAGAGGACCCGCCGGAAGAAATGCACGATAGGGAGGGGTGCCGAGAGAGGGTCAAGGATATCCGTGCTGATAGTGCAACATGATGATGATGAAATATATATATATATATATATATATATAGTGTGTGTGTGTGTGTGTGTGTGTGTGTGTGTGTGTGTGTGTGTGTGTGCATACATTATTCGTTATTTACCTATCGTTGCTTTTTGATTCCATTTATTTTCTGCGTCCTTTCCCTGGTAAGCAACAATTTATCAAAGGGAAAATATATTTTTAAAAATAAAAGAAATTGCCTATTTTCGTTTAATTTTGAATTATTTATAAATAAAAGATAATTTAGATATAATTCTTGCCCCACCACCTGCTCAAAGTACATATGAACGTTCTTGACTTATAAACATCCTTTTTTTTCAAATTAATCATGTTTGTTGGAGATATCTATAAGTTTTTATTTTCTCTCTTTTCATTCAGGAGATTAAACTAAGAAAATACATGAAACGATAACAAACATTACTTTTATTGCTGTATCATTGAATCTTTATGTTTTCTTGTTTTTGACTTACAGACAAATTATTCATCGGTCTCTTCTTCAACCGAAGAAATGTCAACAAATTTCAAGTAAACACATGTTATAAAAAGGTTTCTCGGTATTCTTTTTTTTTACCGCAGCTATCAGACATGAAAGATGCAGATAAAATCTTTAAATAAAATAACGACCTCTCTTTTTATTGAATAGGTTCCACTGAATTGGATTTATTGTTGATAGCATTAACGATCCTTTAATAAATATAAACCTTTTGCAAAAACTGATTTTTTTTTTATCCAACTGAATGCCCAGACATAAGTATTTGAATACAAATATTGATTTTTTTGTTCTATACTTCAATGTTTATAGCTTTTGCTGGTACCGTATTTTCAAAGCAACGAAAGTTGAAAACTTAATAGAATTAAAAAAAAGAATTGGCTTTTTTATAAAAGTTATACACAGTTACCAAAACAACTTAAATTACTACTGGTTAATATTTATCTATAAAAATCATTTTGAACTGCAGGAAAGATTTCTCGTTGAAAAGTGTACCCTTCAGTAGAGAATGGTATAAGAAAAAATTTGCCTGAGTCGATACAGAAATAAGAACAAACGAGTAAAGATTCACCATTTAATTGGCCTTCATTTGCCAATAGTCATATAAGCATTCTATATACATAAACTGTAAGAAACAACTTTTTTGCACTTAAAGAGATATCTGAAAGACATACTTCGAAAGACGAATAGGAAAACGTTGATATTGCTTACATAGAAGCAGATGCTGAGTGCATACCAACCAAAGCAAGAGCCAAATGTAGTATCTCCTTCAACTAAATAGCAGTTTGAGAAAAACGAGATTACATGAAAAAGTACGTCTACTTTATAAAAGAAACCCAACAAACGAGAGTACAGTCGGGGAGATCACGGTATACTCTGCTGATGAGACCTAATAATGTCGAAATAGCAGTTCAGTGTTTCCGTGAATCGTTCACAAGTGTTCACTGGATTTTCTGGTCATGATAATTTAATTCCCAGTACACAGAACCTTAGGAAATCTCAAAGAGGATTAAACACACCAAAAGGAATAACTATAATATATTCAAAGCCAAATCAATAAAGTCAGAAATTCAGTTGAAGATAGACAATTGCAATTTGTGCGGTTGTTAGTAAAGTAGAAGAAAAAGCACCTCGAGAGCAAAATTAAATCAGTCAGCCAAGAGGAAAGACTCCAGAAATGGAAAGAACATTTCAAGAATTTGCTTGGAAATACTTCCCAGATGACATATAAATCTACAAAAATACATTCTATTTGCCAACATCAATATTGGACAATCTATGGAGGAAGGACTTGATACATTACTAAAAAAAAAAAAGATTCGAGCCGAAAAGCTGTTAGCGTCAACGAAATATTTCCTGAAGTATGGAGAACAAGACATTTCTCGACTTATTTATTTGGTTATGCAACGCTCTCTGTAAACAAATCGCAATAGAGAAATGGACGAAAAGCCGTATCCCCCCTTTCTTCTAAAAAGGTGATCTCAGAATGACTAAGAACTATGCGGGCAGAACTCTCATCGTTATGGTTACCAAGGTTTATAAATCTGCGTTTCTCAATCGTATCCAGCCTGAAGTCGAGAAACTTCATAAGAAAAATCAGAAAGGAGAATTTGTTCAATCATCGAAGGAGTATGTGCAAAAAATCTTGAGGCAACTCAATTGTACGTAGATTTCTCCAAGGCATTTGATTCAATACACAAAGGAAAGATGAACCAAAAACTTCTATTATATGGTTTCCTCAAAGAAACTGATACCATTATAATGATGATTTAAAAAACACGAAAGCAATAGTTCGCTCATCTGATGGTGACACAGACTTCGCAGAAATAGTCGCTGAAGTATTGCAAGGAGATACATAAGCACTATATATGTTTATAATCTGCCTAGACTACGAACTACGAATGTCAATAGATTTAATTCAAAAAATAGTTTCACATTTAAAAAAAATAATATCTGGCAAAAACATTGATAAGACCTGACAACGTAAATGATCAAGCACTTCTCGCAAATATATCTGCACCATCCGAATTTCTACCGCATAGCCTACGATTCTGCAGTACAACGATTTAACCATTACACCACGTGGACACCCTCGGGTACCCGTGTTAATATTATAACAAATTTTATATGAATTCTTTAGAGAGTGGACTGAAAAGTTTATTAACTGAAAAGTTAATATGATGACATCGTATTACCGTCGATGGCTTCTTTACCAATAGGATCCAACAACTAAAACTACGATAGATGTAGTGTACAACTGCAAAGGGGCCAATGTTGAAAAATAAACCTTATTTGGTCACATTCCATGTGAGTATCTTGGTCAGCCTATGAACAATTTATCCAACCCATGTAATTAGATTTCTAACAAAATTTTCATTTTTTCTTACGAATTCAATAATCTTCAGAGGAGAAAATTTACGGAGTTTTAATGGGTTTTTTTTTAGTAAATTAAGAAACATTTAAGGAATTTAAATATTTTTTTTTTCTAGGAATTATTTCAAAGCAATATTACTATGCAATTAATTTGCATCTCAGGCTTAAGTCCCTATTTATAAACTTGATTAGTAATGTTTAATTTAATAGTCACACTTATATTACATTTTTTTCTTTTGGAGTTTGGAAATTTCAATCTGAAACGATTTGATACGTCAAGCAGAAACATGGCTTTTCGCTGATTATTGCTTATATTTACTGACTAGCTCTTTTGTTATGAATAATAAAAAGACATATTTGCTTAAAGTTTGTGCGTATACTTAGCAAATTTTGTTTCTTTACATGAAATCGTTTAGCTGTTTAGTGAAGACAAACAAATTCTTACCAATTATTAATATCGATTTATCATTATCTAAAACCAGAAAAATGCTATTTCAATTATATTTTAATTTCTAATTATTCAATTTTTCTCAAAAAATGGCGCAAAGGCATCTATAATCCAGGGATAATTATTTGTTTCTAAATTCCTCTTCTCATTTATTTTTCGGTGTTCAACTGGTATTGAAACGTTTACTTAATCTTATTGCCTTAAGAAAATACTATAATGACTTCCGTTTGCACTCATCTTTCTACTCCTTTAATACCATTGCTCTTTCATTACCAAAACTCTTTCAAACCTTCATTACCATTACTCTTTCACTCCTTCAATGTCATCACCCCTTTACTCTTTCATTACCTTTACTCCTTCACTCCTCCAATACCATTACTCCTTCACTCTTTCTATGCCATTACTTCTTTACTCCTTCATTACAATTACTCCTTTTCTCCTTTATTACTATTAGTCCTTCTAGCCTTTAATACCATTACTCCGTCACTCCTTCAATACAATTACTCATTCACTCCTTCAATACCATAATTCCTTCATTCCTTCAATACAATTACTCATTCTCTCCTTCAATATCATAACTCCTTCAATCCTTCTATACCATTACTCCTTTACACCTTCATTACAATTACTCCTTTTCTCCCTTATTACCATTAGCCGTTCTTTCCTTCAATACAATTACTCATTCACTCCTTCAATACTATTACTCATTCACTCCTTTAATACCATTACTCCCCCACTCCTTATTTAACTTTACTCCTTTACTCCTTCATTACATTACTCCTTCAATTCTTTCAATACCATTACTCATTCACTCTTTCAATACCATTAGTCCTTCACTCCTTTATTAACATTACTCCTTTACTCCCTAATTTCAATTAATCCTTCTCTCCTTCTTTACCATTACTCTTTCACTCTTCCAATACCATTATTCCTTGACTTTAAAGCCATTACTCCCTGGTCACCAGAATGATAGTACTAGTTAGGGTTCCATCTAGGTGTTCAATCGATCTGTTTCAAAAATGTAAATATAAATATACAAGAAATGCGATTCAATATTCTTAAGAAACTGACATTCCATTAAAATTAACCAACCAATCAATAAATCGTTTTTGGTTTCACCATAATTATCACAATAAAAAGTGGATATTTCCAAAGAATGAAAATATGCTTCGCCTTTTGCAAACAAAAACTAATCCATTTACCCTTGATTTCCAGTTTACAGATATCAAGAACCTGGAAAAACTGCGTATGAGTCTAGTTTGTCTTATATTAGAATAAAAAAAAGGACATAAACTTAGAAACCCGGAACCAAACTGAATCAAATATGTTCAGTAAAACTCAATTCTTATGCGTAAAACATGTTTTTCACATAGAGAAACAAGACACGTCTTGTTATATAGAGACTGCTTTACGGAAATATTGCTTGTGGTACATAAATCTAGAACGGCCAAAGAAACCTTATTCATATTCTATAGGAACCGATATTTAATGATGCAGAATCAAACCTAAGGAATTAAAGATCGATCGCGTGTGCTTGTTTATAGTCATCAAAGCCTCTGTCAACTTAGTGAAAACCCAACATCAAAGACATCTAATTGCAAGAGAAAAATTCTATCGGCGAATTGCTATAATGAAAAAGTCTATTTCGAACCGAAGGACATCCAATAAATCAACACCGTAAAACGTTGTCAATGCTGATTAAAAGTGATTTTAAAAAAGAAGGATCAGTTTGATTTCTAACTTCAGGACGTGCTTTTTAGTTAAATTGAGAATCTAGGTTTGGTTTGAGAAAGTTTTTAAAGCCCACTTGGTAAAGAAGATAGTAAGATTAGACATAGGGAAAAGGAGAGGGCCAAGTTCGAATCACATATAAAGCTTATCCTTTGTTTTTGCTGCTATTTTTGTTGGTGATGGTCGTATTGCAAAACTTTCAGCTTTACTTTCGGTTTTTACAACCTTCACCGGTTCAATTCCTAAAACCTCAGGTGAGAGGTGATGTTTATATGTATTCAATGTATTTTAGTTTTTGCGGCATTTTTTAGTGATATTCTTAATCACATTGATAATACTCACCAAAAGAGATGAGCAGTTTGGCAAAGGGATTTTTTGTATTCCATATTGGCTAGTGTCTTGTTAATATGTTTCTCTGTCTCTTTTTTTTATCATACCCGGGTTTCACACTAGGGTAGTAGTTTTAAGCTACTACATTTTTTAGATTTCTTCTTCTCGTTCCCTGTATTTAGTTTTTTTTTCGCAGTATTCTTTTATTGATGTTATCCGTTAACACTGATGTATCAATTAGAATTGGAAGCTATCCTCGTGGTGTAATGTTTAAAGCGCTGGATTGCAAAATCGTAGTAAGCCAGTTTGACCTCCAGCTGCGCAATTACGTGGTATCTTCAATATTTTTCCAGACTTTTTTTTGTACAGGTATTTATTTATTGTCATAGACTATTGAAAATTCTGTATGTTATTGCTATACATCTTATGAGATGACTGACTAATTTTTATGATTTCAGGTTCAAATGAACAGCGACAGCAGCAATTGGAATACACCCTACTAAAGCCTTATTGTCACAGCTGGTGAATTTCAAAAATGCAATCTCGACGTGAGGACACTTTAGAAGAACGATATGCAATAAAATTCTTTTTTAAACTTGGAGCACATGCCACAGAAACGTATGAAATGCTTCAGATTGCTTTTGGAGCATCTTGCATGAATCGAGCATCAGTTTTTGAGTGGCATAAGAGATTCAAGGAAGGCAGGGAGTCTGTGAGCGGTGATAAGAGGTGTGGGAGGAGTAAGGAAGTCAATAGACCAGAGTTGATTGGCCAAAGGGTTAAGGTTAGGGGTAGGGTTACTATGTTGAGGTTTTAAGGGAGTTCAGGAAGAGTTTCCGTCAGAAGAGGGCAGCACTCTTCAAATCGGATCAGTGGCTTTTCCACCAGTCCACAATTCCATCCTTGTCACAGACTATTTGACCAAGATGGACGTCAAGACAGTTCCTCATCCTCCCAATAGTCCAGAGCTAGATCCCCTTGACTTTTGCTTATTCCCTAAGCTCGGAGGCTGTCTTTATGGGATAATTGAAGAGATGAAAGCGGCTGTGACGAAGGTCATTGACACGCTCACACAAGAGGACTTCCATTGTGCCTTCCAGAAGTTACTGGAACAGTAAAACAAGTGCATTGCGGCCGGAGGAGATTTCTTCGAAGGGGACTAGAGTTTAATGCGTATACTATCAATAAAAATGTCCATACGAAAAAAGTCTGGAAACTTATTTAATGATCCTCGTACATTCACTTTCGGATAAATAAGGGTGAACCCTCCTATCTAGAAGGATGGCTTAGGCATTAAATAACCAACGAAGGTTTATATACCATTAAACAAAAAAAACAACAATCATTTGGAATACATCTTTTATTTTTCGTTGTCGTTAACCACTGTATTTGGTCTATTGTTCTTTAGTTTTTTCAATTTGTTTAGAAATGTATCCAAGAATAGTAACTTCTATATTTGTTTCTGGTTAGAGTTTATACCATTTTTCAGATTTCTTTGTTCCATAGTATCTACATATTTTCCAATGGATATAATGTCCTATTTTATTTTGTCTTTCTTTGTATTCTGTCGCTGTTAGGATTGAGCGACCGAACATTTACTTGTCAATATTCACTTTTTTGTTCGCTCAATTTACACATTGGGTTTGATCCATTTTATTATTTTGCTCCTACGAGTTTTTTTACAGACACATTATCCAGTGGGCTTTCTCTAGATTTCAAGTGACGGCAAGTCACTTTTGATTCCAGGAATCATCTCAGTATTCTGGAAATTCTCAACATTGCTGCATGGTCTTGATTCTTCTTCTGTTTAGTTGTTACAATTATCTTTTCGAAGACTTTCAGGACCATTCCAAGCGCACCAACTTCCTGGGATATCACTGTCACTCTCACGTTCCACAGTTTTTTGTTGATCTCAGGAAAGTTTCGAAGTTGTTCTCTTTTTTTTGTGCTTCTTTTTGCTTTAACTCTGTTGTCTGTTCCAACGGCAAAATCCATTCGACAACAAGTTTTCATCGTTTTCTGTAAAATTAAGTCTGTTCTTCTAACCGGGATGTGGTGATCCGTTTGAATATGAAATCGCAGAGAATTTTATGCCTCCCTTCTTTTTTTTTTTTTTTTTTGTATGGATTCTGGTTTAAGATCATACCATTTGCTAGAGATCGGCGGTTTAAATGAAAAACCGACTTTTGTCGGTTTCATCATCACACCATGAAACCTCACCGAAATTTTTACGAAACATAAATCATTCAGTTTTGTGCTATCAGCAGAATAAGGAAGCTGTTGAAAAAGACTTTCGGATTTTAATGAAATCAAATTTTATCAACATTTATACTATTGTAAAAAGAAAAAAATCATAAAAATATTAAATTGACTAGTTTTAGGAAATAAATCTGAAATCTATTTGTTTACTAAAGAAATGAAGAAGAAAAAAGAAAATATGACAGATATGACACTCGGAAATCTTTCATATCAAAGAATGTTTTCAAACAGAAGAAAAAGGGAAATATAACATGTCTAAAATCTAGTTGTTTTAGTTCTCAAAAAAATACTTTTTGAGGTAAAATTAAATTAACAAAAGATACCGAGCAAAAATAAAAGATAATTGCCAGTTTTGCCTAATTGTTAGATTTTATTTTATTCAAAAAGATTATTTCATTTTCTTTCCAGCCATATAAATATTTTTTTTAAGATTGAATCAGAAATACGCGAGAAATTGCGAGTTAAACAAATTAAATTGCAACTTTGTCAATCTCAAACGAAATCAGATATTGACTGAAAATGTTATCATTACATAAGAAACTGAATGGTTTCCTTAGAAAGCAAAAATACTAAATTAATATCCGAAAAACCGAATTGAAAACTACGGTATCAAGGAAGGAAAAACCGAAACCGATACCAAAACATAAATTACCAAACTACCCAACACAACCATTTGGTAACAAGCTCAAAATTTAATCGCTTGCACAATTCCTTGCAGATCACCTTTCCTACCCAATCTTTCCTAGTCTTGTACTCTTTTTGTATCAGTTTGCTGCATTCCCTTTCTCTGTAATTAACCGTGGAATCTCTTTCTTCGCTCAATCTACAGTTACTATTCTATGGCGTATTGTCGATTTTCGCTTTGATATAAAAGTAAAAAAATCAAGTTGGTGACCTTTGTCAAGATGATTAGAAGGCTCCCTTTTTAATAGCTACTTTCCTGAGGTGTAGGGGAGGGCGCTACTCCATTCCCTGGATTGCTCCATTTACCCTTCATTCACACCTTATAATGCTGAGTGTTAAACAAGGCTGTATCAAGTACCATTTTTTGAGTCTTTGATATGACTCGACCTGGGACTGAACTTCGGTCTCCCGGACCATTGGCGAACACTCTACTCATTAGGCCAATGGCCCGGTATATAATTGGTCTTTATGGCGTTGTTTTGTGCTGCTATTAGAAAAGATTAAGTTTCTCTTTTTAGGTTTCCCTTTCTTAGCAATGTTCATTTCTTTTCGTGTGTAATCTCTGCCAATTTGTTGATGGAAATATCTATACAGTCGTTTTTCTTTCCATTTCTGTTTTCTAGTAAAGTAAAGTTGGTGACTATAGTCGAAGACAACCAGAAGGCTCCCTTTTCAATAGCTACTACACTGAGGTGTAGGGGAGGGTGCTACTCCTTTCCCTGGATTGCTCCACTTTACCCTTGATACGTACCTTATATTGCTGAGTGTTAAGCAAGGAGGTATCAAGTACCATTTTTAAAGTCTTTGATATGACGCGACCTGGGTTTTTGGTTTTTTGTTCATGTTTTTTTTTTTTTTTTTCTGACTGTAGATATATTGTCATTGATGTTACTTGTTGTGGTTGTTGTTCAATTTCTCATTATTAAAACACGGCAAAAACTCACAATTCTGATTTTCAAATTGTCAATCCTTAGGTGAGCTTTTATTATTCATGTTTGACGTCTGTTGACTTCAACTGAATAAATATTATTTGTAAAGTTTTCCTGATTCAGGTAATTTTCTATATAAAATACTAGAGTAGTTGCT
>OY757911.1:76097075-76202075 GCA_963585895.1 Sepioteuthis lessoniana | reverse complement strand
AGACCATCCAAACTACAACATTACTGAGAAAGGTTAGAATACTGAGAAGAGTCTTGGAGACTTGAGGAGACTTGCTGTCATTCAAACTCCAGTGAAAGACCATCAGCTAAAACTGATGTGAAACACTTTCAAGGAATAAACAATAATCATTTTTAAGCAATTAAAACTTCAATAACAATTCTTAACAAAAATAGTTTATGCAATTAACAAAAGTAATTTATGTAATTATTCCGATTTAATCATTATCATTTCTTTCCCCGACAGTCATGTGATTTCAAGTATTCCAATTTAATGCAAATTATTGGCACAGTTTTATGGCTTCAATCATTCCGGTCTAGTAAAAATGTCTTGCGCACATACGTTTTTAAGTATTTTTGTCTAATACAAATAAAGTAAAGTTGGCGATCGTAGTCGAGGGCGATCAGAAGGTTCCCTTTTCAATAGCTACTACACCGAGGTGTAAGGGAGGGCGTACTTCTATCGCTGGATTGTTCTACTTTACTCTTGATACGTACCTTATATTACTGAGAGCTAAGTAAGGAGGTATCAAGTACCATTTTTAAAGTCTTTGGTATGACGCAACCTGGGATTGAACCTGACTATTGGCCAACACTCTACCCACTAGACCAATGAGCCGGTTCAATATAAATAATCTCACACACATAATTTTGAACCATAATTATTTGACCAAGTTGATGGAAACATATCATTTACGACTACTTCATCACAAAGTGGACCTAGGAATAATAGCAACGAAGAGATTTATGTCATATCCATGACACCCATTTTTTTTGGGGGGAAGGGGGCTTAACACTCAGCAAACCATGAAATTAGTGTATTCTAAGAGTCTCATATGGATATTTGTAAAGCAAATTGGTCTCCCAAGCCTTATAAATGCAAATAGTCTTGGAGAAAGATGACTCTGAAATCTTTTCCCCTGGAAGATTATCATAGGCCAATCTGGCAGGGTAAGGCCATTTACAATTTGTCTTATAAGGGGCTTAGAAAAAGGCTGACAAATCGGGATGTATATTTATAAATAAAATAACAAAAATGTTTGCATTTAATTACAAGCAGAATTTCTGTTTCATAAAAACTGATGTAAATAACCCAATGTTTTGCGTCGGCATTTAACAAAAACGAAAATTGTTCGGAAAATATTGTTTTTGATAACCTAAGAAATAAAAAACAAAAAAAGGTTCATCTATTTATTAAAAATGATACTACTTGTATATATATATAACTGTTTATGTTTATTTTCATTTGTTCGCAAGTCTGGTGCACGCAAAGTCCAAAGGAATTGGCCTTGTTTCAAATTAAGGGTTACTGGAGTTTATTTACCCTCCAAACAGAGAACGCTTGTGCATATAAGAAATAAATCTTGTTATGCAGACGTATCGTAGCATTAGGCATAATAGGGCGTCACAGTTCCTGAAGCAGCAGACGGACAAGTAAGCAGGGGAGGTAATTGAAAACTGAATCGGCGTGTAGGGAAATCGTAGATAAGGGTGAACCAGATGTGTATTGAAAATCAGCGTTGCTACTGATGCCCCGGGAGAGGAGGAGAAGATAGAAAATAATCGATAGATATTTTCAGAAAATAAAGCAAGCGCCAAGTAATTTGGTAAACGTATAATGTGAAAGTGAAATTAAGTTGTCGTCGGCCTGCAAGAAAGTATTAAATGATGCAAAGTAATTTCTACGGTTTGTTGCACATCAGCTAAGACTGTAGGATATCATAATGGAGAAAACTTTAATATTGTTTTCTAACAGGTCACAACTAAATTGAAACGAATAGAAAACGCACTTTTCTATTTGCGCGGAAAAAAGTTTTGGCCAAAAATGGCTGTTTAAAGATTTAAAATCTTTTTCAAAAAATTTTCTTTTTCAGTGATACAGTATTGAAGAAGAAAAACAATAAACAAACATCTGACGTTAATAACCGTCTATATTTCTGAGATGAGATATTATGTAAAGAAATTATATTTTTTCAGACTATTGTCCTTACCTCTGTCGCCATGTTTATCACAACGTTTCCAGCGGCCTTGAGATGTTTGGAATATCGAACTTAACCCTTTATTTCGCTTACCGGAGTAGACTGTTCTATTTCAAAGAGTCATGGATGTCAGTTATCTCCAGTTAATTTTCTCTCTGAAAGTTCTGGGTATTGAACACACACTCTTCGGGTATGGCAATGGATCTAACCAACGCCTTTAACCACTGTACCATGTACGAATTTCTGGGTATCATAAATCTAATATCTTCAGCAACCATTTTTACCTGTGCTCATATTGCGATTTTGCTGTTATCATTACATGTTTTTCTTTTGTTGCTCATATTCCAACTTTGTTGTTATTATTGCTTTTCTCTGGCACTCCTTATTACTGGTTCCCGTATTGTATAAATTTCTATGCTTTGTCGGCTCAGGAGATTTTTGTGGCGTAGAATATGTGCTAATTCTTGAAGTTTACGAATTTTCCAATGGTGTTCCTTGTCTATGATCTCAACCTGGTCCTACAGAGGGCGGTGATCTCCCTACTCTCTCCATATGTGGTCAGCCACGTTAAGTCTTTTATTAAGACAAGTGATATAGTTTGTGACAATTTGTACCCACTTAATATTTGGCAAGGTTTTTATTTGCATCAATTGCTGCATTTCTAAATTTGCTTTAAACAAGTAATTGGTAAAGATCATGTGATAACAGTTTCCAAAAATCATTCACTATGTTAAATAACTCAGTTTTATTAGAAGATATGCGATTTTAAAGCTTTCAATCAGATATTGTGGCAATGATCTTTTTGGTGATAATTTCTTGTGTTCTTTCAGTCTTTGAAAAAATCATCAATTGATGAATTTTGATTATGAAATTTATTTGCAATATCATTGAGTGACAGTCTAGAAATTAATTAATACCTCAATTTGGCATTTTTTTAAACAGACGATTACTTGCTTGCCAATAGTAAATGTGTCGTTTCAAATTAGGACATCAAATCAAGGAAGAGAAATTTCTAAGAACTTTTTTTTTTACTTTTTATTTATTTATTTCAATGAGAAATCAACTATTTGCTTTTTTCTATTTTGTTAAAGAAGGAAACATTGGAGGAATAACTTTATCAACTTGTCGGTGTTTGATGGTTGCAAGGACTGAAGTGACGTTTCAGATACGGAACGCTTTCTAACTTTTCCTGCTCAGATTACGTTAATTCCCCAGCACATGAATCTTGTGATCTGGTCCGTAAAAATCTAGCTTCCCTCATTGACTTAACGATTCATTTTCAGGAAAACATTGACAGTGCGCATCATCATTATCTGGAAAAGAAAGAAGGCCTGTGAGGGCAGAGTGTGAAAAAAAATGCTGGATTACCTATATATTTCCCACTGACGTTGGATGCTGTGAGAAAATTAAAATTATATCACTTTTAATAAATTGGATTTACAGCTGAATGGACACTTGCTAGGCATATACGAAAATACGAAACTAAATTTAATACTAACATTGAAATCAATTAATGATAATATATACTAGTTCTGAGAAAGATTGTTAAACAGTAGTGTTTCTATTTAACCAAAGGCTAGTGGAAATAAGTGAATTTATACCTTTTCGAAAAGTTTTAGTCCAAAAGTGAACGTAATAGAGCGATTGGGGCTGGAACTCGCCTACTACGATATCACATTCCTGCACGTTAGTCTCTCCACCGCGAGGTTTTCATTCCACTACACCACGGGAACTCCGGACATAGATAAATGGATAGATTGAGAAGGACTAAGATAGATAGATAGATAGATAGATAGATAGATAGATAGATATTTGAGTAAACTTGGCAGAAATATATGACAGCAGGAAAGAAAGGAAATATACCAAGAAGCTCCAAGATCAGGGAAAAGCTACAAAGGCACTGCATGGTAATGATGCTTCGACCCCGAAACATCTTTGGCTACAAGATCATCATATGATGAATGCTTTGTTTGTTGCTCAGCAGCTGGTGTCTTTGTGGTAGTAGTGGTAAATATGTATATGCATAATGTTTATGAGCTGTAATAGAAAATTCTGAACAAACTAAAGGCGCATGAACGAGAGAGTATCTGATTTAAAATGGATTATTTATGTAGACAGATATAGGATTATATTTATAAGATTAAGATTGAACAGAAAGTAAGAGACTCAAGAAAGGCACGCATAAATTCACTCTGCTAAAAGGACAAAAGTCTTCTGAAAATAAACTATTAGACTAAATCTCAAAACACCTTCTACTTATATCACTTACAGAGAAAAAGTAACTAACGCACCGGGTTGCGACATCGTAGGAAGCGAGTTCAAAATCTAGTCAATGTAATAGGTTAACTGTCGGACTAATATCTTTCGGAAAGATAGGAACTCCCTTATTTCCACAGCTATTGGTTGAATAACACCATTACTGTTCCTCAACAAAGATAGATTTGGCATTAAATAACGCATGAAGGTTTATATGTCATTAAACAAATAAACCCAAACAAAACAACTGATTTTATTGATCCAAGAATTTCACATTTACCACATTTACCAACCCCTCCTCTCGGGCAGGATATGACACAAGGTCAATTTTTAAGCGGAGTTTAACAGGTTTGAATTCAGAGTTTTCCTTCTCCTAGACTAGTTGCCTCTCCAAGACAGAAGAACCTAGTCTACCCTACTATCTACCCATAGCTGGAGGGAGAATAATTGGATTTATACCTTTCCCAAGGGCATTAGTGCTATGTGAAATGCAATCAATCTCGTCCTGGATTTGAACTCGTGTCACCGTATCCATTTCCTACGACGGTAACCATTACACCACGGGCACCGCCAAAAAGATTTCTCATTTACAATCTGTGTAAACTAATAAAAATACCGAATGGCTAAAAATGGTAACTTAGTATTTATAAAAATAAATCCACATAGAAGAAAACAGATCTATCCCTTTATATATATATATATATATATATATATATATATATATATATAAACAAAAGTGGAAGGATAAATAGGAATATTACTTTGAGGCTATTTTTTCTCACCTAGTTTTCAACTTAGGTCATCGTCAGAAAATTTTTTGGGAAAAAATGTTTTTTTTAGAAGGTTTGTTTTTTTAATTATATATATATATGTGTGTGTCTGTGTCTGTGTGTGTGTGTGTGTGTACGTGTGTGCGTTAGTTATCTTAAGAAGTTTATATTGTTCCGTAAAAAACTCAATGGAATTCGTTGACAATTTTATAAAATTTAGGTAATTGATACATTAGAAATTATTACCTTTCGAGTATAAATGTTTAGTTTCACTTTGTTAATCTTCTTTTTCACATACGCCGACATTTCGTTTCGTTCTATTTATTGGACACTTTGATTTCTCAGCTAGATTTTCAAAATTTGAATAACAAAATTTGAATATTTGGACTTATTTTAATTTAATTCTTTTGCTTTTGTTTGATTAATAGCATATCATCTTCTTACAAGTTAAATTTTGCCGAGATTTTAATCATATATAAATGTTCAATCGTAATCATAATTATATTTTTAATCTTATGCATTCTTTAACTGCACTTTTTAGGTGTATATAATCATTTACTTGCACAGTTACATATAATCAGTTATTCCTATTACACGTAATATTCAATAGATCTATTTAACCTATAGATCCAATTTTCATACCTAGAGCTCATGGTATTGCGTAAACTATACGTTTATATTATTTTTTTTTTTGTACGCGGTTATACCAAGTATCTGTATATAATACAACTAATTTGTTGACAAATCTATTTGACCCATAGATGGCATCCTAATAGATATTACCCCTCCTGAAGAAAGTTGAGCTGGGAGTAATTTCAATGTAGGATTTAAAATTTAATACCATATCCAAGACACTCGCTTTGGTAGGGGTATTTTAACTCTCTGTATAGGATGCCGTTGGCGTACTGAAAGTCCAAATAACAGCACCTATTTAATGGTTGCTAAGCTGTTATGATGTAAAGGTAAATTGCGTAAATTAGTATCTTCGCATCTGCATTTTGGTTCCTATCTCAGGTCTCTCTCTCTCTCTCTCTCTCTCTCTCTCTCTCTCTCTGTATGTGTGTGTGTGTGTATGTACACTGCAACTTTTTTTAAGCTGGAGATCGGGCACATGAGGGCTGAGGATTGGTTCCTGACCGGATTGTTACGTTGTGAAAAAGTAAAGTCTTTTCAACAAATGTATAACTTTTATTCCTTTCGGAAGTCGGTTCGGAATATGGATTCGTGGGTTTTGGGGGCACCTGGCGGGAATATAGGAAACATTTGTTAACCGCTAATTCTAATGCCGAATAGGTCATAGTTTCATCTTTCAGCTTCCTTCTTTCTCTGGTTCACACACGTATGGCCGCTTCATTTTCCGGTTTGTGTGCGAGTCTATATCCGTACAATATTGGTATTGTACTTACTGAACTCGGTTTATGACGCGGGACTTTTACGCTTCAACTGGTTTGCAGATGATTTTCGATGCAGAGTGTTATATTTTGACCTTTTGACCCGGCCAAAAATGCCATTCCAAGGTGATGCACCGGAAAGAGGTGACCTATTCTAATGGCAGTTATGAGAGGAAATCGCGTGGGCGGAAATTGGCTGATGAAATGGGACGAGCTAAAAAAATCCCATGGTACACTCATAGACTGATGCACCGGAAGAAAGTGACCTCTGAACTGCATGACAGTTATTTCCGCTTGATGACGATTAAACATTCGATTTCAAAGATCGAGTGGGCGCCGAACGATTATATAACTCAGTTGAGTTCGACGAGCGAGTTGAGTCCCAGACAGTTCCAGACGAGATGTGGTAGGGAAAGCCACACCAGGCCGAAGAGGCTTGGGGCCCTGATGAATTGGGGTCCAGAGAAGATGCTGATAAGATGCAATAAAGAAAGCCATCACTCAGCAGAGTGGGCCCTGGGCCTCTGGTTGAGCAGCCCTGGAGAACGAGAAAGACACAACGCTGACGGCCATAAGTTTGGGGGGTCAAAATATTACAGTTATGTTCGATCTCCAGGTCCCTCTCACAGTAAAACCCCACACAACCGTTTCGAACCCTTGCAATAAAGTGAGAGGTAAATATTTTGTTAAAGAAGTTTTCCTGCATCTTTATCATTGCGTCTGTTATCATTGCATCGGTACGTATCCAGTATATATATGTATCCTGCATGAACATGTATATGAGACTGCAACAAGAGTACATTTTATCAAGTATTCCTATCAAATACAAATAATTTTAAAATAGATCTATTTGACCTCTAGATGAGATACGACTCATGTCAGAGGGACCAGTTAGAAATAACAATGAAGGGCTACTTCATATTCCCCAATGGATGGTTTCGTGGTGTAACAGTTATCGTTGCAGGAATAAGACACAGTGACCCGAGTTCAAATCCTAGACAAGACTACATTTCACATAGGGCAAATATACTTGGGAAAGGTATGAATCCAAATGTTTTCTCTCCAGCTATAGGTAAATAGTTGGGCAGACTTGTTTCTTAAGCCTTTGTTAGACAACCGGTCTAAGGGGCGGAAAACTTTTAAACCAAACCTGTTAAACACCGCTTAAAAATTGACCTTCTGTCACCAATTTGTGCGGAGAGGTTGGGTAATGCATTCTTGATACTCCCCAGACCTTCGGAAATTGAGTCTCGCGACCAGATGCAGGATAATGTCACACCCAGGACACTGAAGGCGCCTGTGTGTTAGACTTAACCAAGCGCAGTAAATAGTAACACTAGCAAAAAAGGAAATAATATTCTCAAAAAAATAATTCTTTCTTGTTTAGGATGAGAACTTTTCAGTTCACACCCGTAATATAAAAATAATAAAAAAATATAAATAGATAAAATATCTGACAGATTTTTTAGAAATTTTTGTTTATGAATACTTGCTCGTCTTCCTCTTTGTGAAACCGTTCGCTCATGTTTTCTCTTGGGAATGCTAAAAAATTCTCCGTTGCTTGAAGCACTATTTTTCTGGGGATATAATAAACGCTACCTTTGGAATTTTTTCTATACCAGGCAGCTGGCGTTTTTGGAAAAAATTTCATAATATAAACATATCTATTTGTGTCCGACAATCCCTAAAATCTCAAGAGAGTGTTTAATCAATGAATGTCGATAAATAAGCTCAGAGATGCCGATCAAGTTAAATAAAATGTACAAGTAAAAATCTAAATCATTATTCAGAAAAAATTCAGTTTAAAAGGAAATAATGTAAGTAGTAAATTTTTTAGCAAGTGTGATAATGACGGCATTACTTTTTTTTCTGCGAAAGAATTTACAGTCTTAGGTACAAAATCGCTTTACCAAAATACTAGGATCAAGTTATTTTGGAATTTTGCGTACATCAGGTTTTAGTGGGTAAGAGAAAGAAAGAGAGAGACAGAAATAGAGAGAGAATAAGGTGTAAGAGATAGTGTATATATGTGCGGGAAAATGGGAGTGAGAGAGAAAGAAAGGAGGTGATGAGAGAGAATGGATGTGTACGTGTATGTGTATGTGTGCGTGTGTGTGAGAGAGAGAGAGTGAAAGAGAGAGAGAGGCAACAGAGAGAGAGGGAGGCAAAAGAGAGAGAGAGAAAACAAGGTGTAGAGAGAGATTGTGCATATGTGCGGGAAAATGGGAGTGAGAGAGAGAGATAGGAGGTGATGAGAGAGATTGGATGTGTACATGTATGTGTGTGAGAGAGAGAGAGAGAGAGACAAAGAGAGAGAGGGGGAACAAAAAGAGAGAGAGAACAAGGTGTACAGAGAGATAGTGTATGTATGTGCGGGAAAATGGGAGTGAGAGAGAGAGAGAGAGAGAGAGAAAGGATGTGATGGGAGAGATTGGATGTGTTTGTGCATGTGTGTGTGTGTGTGTGTGTGTGTGTGAGAGAGAGAGAGAGAGAGAGAGAGACCATCAATTTTCTGCTCTATAACACAAATTTAGAAACAAAATTCATTTTCCGAAATTCTTGGATCTTCTCGTTTTGGAATCTCGCGCGCAAAATGTTTTATTGAATGAATGAAAGAGGGTGGGAAAGAAATAAAGGTAAAGAGATGGCATCATTTTTCAGCAGTAGAGTTCACATACCCTGGTACAAAATCTCTTTTTCAAAATCCTTTGATAAAATCTCATTGGGACTTTGCATACAAAAAATTTTAATGAGAAAGACAGAGAAAGAGAGAGAGAAAGGTAATGTACGTGCGTTAGAGAAAGGTAGAGAGAGAGAGAGAGAGAGAGAGAGAGCATTATTTTTCTGGAATAGACTTCCCATACCCGGGTAAAAACTCACTTTTCTAAAACCCTTGTTCTAAATCGCTCTGGAATTTTGCATGCAAAAGATTTTTTGGAATGGTTGGTTGGTTTGACGGTATGTGAACTGTTATCGAGTTATTTAATGCGAGAGTCAGTTTTCTTTTTTCTTCTTTATCTGTTTTTTTTTTTTTTTTTTTTTGTTCTTTGTAGATTATTTCTTGTAAATAACGATGATGAATATTTGTTAACAATTATAACTTCAAGAAAATATAATTAATACAAAAATACACCCACAACTATGTGATTTCAAGTATTGCCAAATAATACTAATGATTTGCTCCTGACTGTTTCAAGAAATTAAAGCACTTCAATGATAATAAACTCAGGAACACAAACAACAGCTAAAGCAAGTAATCAACTAGGAGACACAAACAAAAAAATTAACAAGGGAAGACAACAAATATGTACTTCACAGTTTATAAAAAAGCAATCCTACACAAAGAGGGTAGAGAAAAAGAATGATAGAAATTTGGACAGAATCCGCTAGATTTAATACAAGCCAAAGGGATTCTGACCGAGAGAGAATGATATTTAAAAAAAAAGTTGATTTTCTGTACTTGAGATACTAGAAATATGTGACCATGTTAATAGGGAAGAATATAAACAATATCCCACGATCCGAACCAAAACGCTAAATACTGAAAAGCAAGAACACTTGAACCGAATTGAAACGTAAAATAATGAAAACCGAAAAAAACAACCAGAACATTACAAAACAACCGTTAAAACAAGAAGACAAAATAAATAAAGAGTTGATAAAGAAAACGACTCGCCAATGGTCCGGGAGACCTGGGTTCAATCACAGGTCGCGTCATACCAAAGACTTTAAAGATAGTACTTAATACCACCTTGCTTAACACTCAGCAATATAGGGTAGGTATCGAGGGTAAAGTGGAGCAATCTAGGGAATGGAGTAGCGTCCTCCCCTACACCTCGGTGTAGTAGCTATTGAAAAGGAAGCCTTCTGGTCGTCCTCGACTACGGTCGCGAACTTTACTTTACTTACATTGCTATCCACCAGAAACCAAAACTGGAAAAAAGTCAAGGTAGAAAATGAAATTGAAAACAATTTATTACCAAATATCCAAACAGGCAACATCAGTGAACTAAACGAGCTAATTTATGTGAGAGTGAAATTCATCTGTGATAAAATCGGTGTTCCTTTAAGGAACCCGACCAGAAGTACAAAACCTGGATAGGAAATTGAGCTTGAAAGACAGATTAAGAAATTGCAACAACAAGCGAGAGTGCTAAGGAAGTAAAAACAAGCGAGGATATGCCTGGATGGAAAAACAAATATATATATATATATATATATATATATATATATATATATATATATATATATATATATATTATAATAATAATAATAATAATAATAATAATAATAATAATATTAATAATAATAATAATAATAATAATAATAAACAGCTGACAAATCTGACAAAGCAACTTGAAGAGATCAATTTTAAAATATTAATGAAAGAGGAGGTATTTAAAAATACCGAGAGAAGGTCAAGAAGAACTAGCAAAACAGAATCTTCCAAAATACCGAAAAAAATCTACCAACAAGTGGAGAATGCTCGATGACAAATTAGCAACCGGATGCAGAGAAAATAAAACAACTTTGGAGCGAAATCTAGGAACAGAAAGAAGATAACAGAAATTCTGAATGAATAAATAAAATGAAAAGGGAACTACACAGACCCGAAGAACAGGAAGGGGATATACACCTGGAATTCCTCAGAGTATCACTGGAAAAAGTACCAAAATGGAAAACACTAGATCATGATGGCATACGAGGATCATTAAATAAGTTTCCAGGTTTTTTTCGTATGGGCTCTTTTATTGATAGTACACAGATGAAACTATAGTCCCCTTCGAAGTAATCTCCTCCTGTATCGTTTCAACAACTTCTAGAAGGCCCCATGGAAGTCCTCTTGTGTGAGCGTGTTAACAACTTTCGTCACAGTCTCTTTCATCTCCTCAACTGTCTCATAACGACAGCCTCTGAGTTTAGGCAATAACCAAAAGTCATAAGGTCTGGACTATAGGTAGATTGAGGAACTGTGTTGATGCCCATCTTGGTCAAATAGTCAGTGACAAGGATCGAGTAGTGGACTGGTGCATTGTCCTGGTGGAAATGCCACTGACCCGATTTGAAGAGTGCTGGCCTCTTCCCGAGGAATCTTCTCCTGAACTCCCTTAAAACCTCAACATACTAACCCCAACTCTAACCCTTTGGTCAATCAACTCTGGTGTATTGACTTCCTTACTCCTCCCACACCTCTCATTATCCCTCACAGACTCCCTGCCTTCCTTGAATCTCGTACGTCACTCAAAAACTGATGCTGGATTCATGCAAGATGGCCGAAAAGCAGTCTGAAGCATTCCATACGTTTCTGTGGCCTTTTTTCCAAGTTTAAAACAGAATTTTATTGCATATCGTTTTTCTAAAGTGTCCTCACGTCGAGATAGCATTTTTGAAATTCACCAGTAGTGACAATCAGGCTTTAGTAGAGTATATTCGAATTCCTGCTGTAGCTGTTCATTTGAACGTGAAATCATAGAAATTGGCCAGTCGTCTCATAAGATGTATAGCAATAACATAGTGGATTTTCAAGAATCTACGACAATTTTAAATGCCTGTACAAAAAGTCTGTAAATTTATTGAATGCACCACGTACATGTATTCCAGTTTTAAAAATTCCCATCTCTCCATGACATAGTGGCTCTTGAATTGTGTGGGTGCCTAGAAGAGGCAAATATACCAGAATGGATGACTAAGGAAAAGACTTCTTGGAAGGAGAAAGACTCCCATGCAGGGGAACCATCTTCCAGCCACTATCGATGTGTCTATCTGAGATGTGGAAAATCCTATCAATACAGATTAAGGAGAAGATCTATTAATCACTAGTGAGCTGCAGACAATTTCTCTAAGAACAGAAAGGGTGTCACAGGGGAACAAAATGAATGAGTAATTTTGTGCACATATTTAAAGAAAGCAAAGTGAGACAGAAAAATGTATCCATGGCGTGGATTGACCACAAAAGAGCCTCTGCCAGGGTCCTGCTAAGTTGGATAGTGGATTGTCTAAAGATGTACAATATATTCGACAAAGTCATGAAATTCATCACGAAAGACATGAAGAAATGGACAGTAACATTTACAACAAGAGGAAAAATTTTAACGGAGGTAAAACTCCACATTGATTCGCTTTCATCGTTATTATTTGTAATAGCAATGATATCATTCAATCACATACTTAGAAAAGGCACTAGGGGCTACGAATTTAATAAATCGCAAGAAAAGATAAAGCATCTAATGTAAATGGACATCAAGCCATTTGTAAAAACAAACAATTGGTTACACTGATACAGACAATAAAGATATACAGCCAGGATATAGAGATAGAATTTAGCATAGAAAAATTTGCCATGCTCATAATGAGAAGTGGTAAAAGAAGGAATAACAGAAGGAATTAAACTTTAAATTTAAGAAATTATCAGAACGCTCAGAGAAAAGGAAACTAAGAAATACTTGAGAAAATTGGCAACAGACACTATCAAACTCGCAAGGTGTAATATAAGAACACAATCTTAGATAATAAAGTGTCTGAAAAATATTCAAAATATCCGACAAAGTCTTATACCTAATCACGAAAGCTATGGAAAACTGGAAAGTGGAATTAGCAGCAGGAAGATAAACCCTGGCAGAGGTTAAAATCCAAAAAATCATTTTCTTAGGAGACACTTTTGCCACAGTTAGTTGTTATAGCAATGATTCTACTTAATCATATACTTAAGAAATGCACAGGTGGCCGTAAATTTACTCTAAGTCACAGAAAAATTAAACCACTTCATGTATATGAATGACACTAAGATATTTACCAAAAATCAAAATGAACAAGAAAATCTTATAGAAGCTATAAGACTATCGGAGATAGGAATGGATCTTAGGATTTAAAATGCGCAATAATAATGATGAAAAAGTGGCAAAGAAATACAGCAGAAGGAATAGAACTTCCTAATCAAAAAAGTATCGGAACACTTAATAAAATAGAAAATTACAATTATTGAGGTATTTTTGAAGCAAACGGCATCAAGAAGATATGAAAGAAAAAGAGGACAAAATGAATACCTCAGAAGAATGGGAAAAGTTCTCGAAACCCAAATCTGTAGCAGAAACCTTAGCAAAGGAATTAACACCTCGACAGTTTCCCTCATAAGATACTGGGGACCATTCGTAAAATTAACAAAAGAGGAACTCAAACAAATGGACAAGCAAATTTATGACGATGCACACGGTTTTACATCCTAGAGATGAGATAGACTATATGTTTCAAGAAAAGGAGGAAAAAGACTCACCAGTATTGAGGAATGCATAGAGGCAATAATCCAAGGACTCGAGGAATAAGCAAAAAAGATCAAAGAAAGACCAATTACAGCAGCTAATATAATCAATTTTAACATAAGAAGCAACAGTACAACTACAAATTCTATGAAACAAGAATAGGAAGAAAAACATATGTTTGGATACTTCAAGCGACAAACTAGCGAGATTGCATACAGGGTGACATGGACATGGCTAAGAAAGGGAAAATGTAAGGAAAAATGAATCTCTTTTTTTAGCAGCATAAAATAATACCATAAGGACCAATGGAAAACAGAATAGCAAGTGTGGTGACAGAGATGAAACGGTTTATCACATATCAAGCGAATGCAGCAAACTGGCGAAAATGGAATTCAAGAGTAGGTACGACTGTGAGCGAAAGATGATCCACTCGGAATTGTACAAGCGATCAAAATTTGATCATGCTGTCAAATGTTATCACCAGAAACCTGGATATTTTCAAGAAAATCAGAACAAACTTTACAGCATTGAAAATGATAAATACGTAGCAGTCCAAATTTATCTTTTTACATACATTATGTTTTTTTTTGTCCAAGTTTGGCAATAAGATAATAATGTATTGAAAATTCATATTTATACCCTGGCTTTTCAATTAGGCTCAAAGATTGAATATGGGCAACCAAGGTAAATACGAAGATATTTCAATCTTTAAATAAACCTATAGAAGGAAATAAACAATCTGAGATAGCTAGAAGTAGATAGATAGATAGATAGATAAGAAAGGACTCTGATAAATAAAGATACATTGTAGGATAGCATGTATACTTATGGTTCTGGGTTATTCAGTCTTTGTCAGGTTAAGATCTTTTCAGCGCCCCATCATAGATATATAGATAGATAAGTAAGGACAGACTGTGATACATATATATGAGTTGGCTGTGATAAATATTAGACAAAGCTGATTTGGTTGAGATTGATGGATAGATAATTAACAATATGTGAAAGATATCTCGATAGATAATAAACAAGTTACGATAGATAGATAGATAGATAGATAGATAGATAGATAGATAGATAGATAGATAGATAGATAGATTCATACATACATACATTTGTACGTATATATGAATGGGCTGTGATGGATATATATGACTAAGCTGTGAAAGGTATAATTTGGTTGATACGTAAAGACAGATAGGTAGATAGATAATGAATAGTCATAGATATAAACAGGCTGTGGTAGATATATGACCGCTCAGAACAGGACTTGAGCAGATGTTTATATACCAAAATTCCAATGATTATGTGCATATGAAAGTATTTACAGAAATATCTTCAGACACACCCTGACGAATAAATTTCCTGTAACGAATCAACTAACATTACTTTTAATCCGTACCAAATTACATATGAAGCCTTTGATATTCGAAATACCCACGAACGCCCGTTAATTTAACTTAGCAACTATAGATGCCTTGTCATGCACCGTTCGTTCATTTATTTGTTTACACGGCTTTTTACACCAAATAATCAAAGAAATGCTTTGCTTATACAGGTTGACACTTCCAACTAAAATCTCCAATTAGATTAAAGTATTTTCACCCTTCATCACCTATCAGTATTTTCAAATCTTTATTAATAATTTGTGAGTGTTTGTCTGTCCTCTAAAGTGAAAGACGTTCTGATTGGACTTCTGGTTTAACAGATAAAGGGATGTTCGTCAAAAAAAGTACTCATGGAGAAGGAGTCTCTAATAACAATGAGAGAAGTGTGAACATATTTTTGATTATATTGTCTCATAGTGAAAGACAGCTTCCGTTGAAAGGGGTTCTCTAATATTAAGAGTGTGAGCTTATTTTGAAGGGTTTGGTCTCAAAATGTTTTAAAGCTATTTTGAGAGACATCCTAATTTTCCATTTTTACTGTCACTGTTTTTTTTTTGTTTTTTTTTGTTGTTCTTTTTTTTTTGCTAAGCTTATTAACCAAATAAGTATATGTAAAGTATTATTGTTATCGGTTAAGGATTCGTTTCGACTTAGTTAAAGAAGAAATTTCAGGGCTTTTTTTTTGAAAAATATTTTTCGAAGCGTAGTTTTGGGTGAAAACCCAGAAAGCAACAGAATACGACAATCCGGCTGTTATTCCAGGATGAGAGAAAGAGGGAATTTTTTCCACTTGTTTATGACGTCATCATGAAGTTTTCAGTGTGTCACGTATGCATGTCACTTAGTGCATCCAGTACAATCATTTTGATGATTTGTCGAGTGTATATGCCAGTGACATTTCCCTTTACGTGTTTCGAATTTGCACTCCAGTGACTTCTGTCACATACTTCCAATGTGAACTTCAGTGACCTCACTTCATTTTTAGTACAGGTCCTGCGTGTGCCCCTCGTCCAAATTTGGCTCAAGACCCTACGATTTGAGTGATCCTCTCAGTGTATACATTATATAACACTAAACATTTCAATTTATTTGTTTAGACACATAATCTCACCCACTGGGAATTTAATTAATGTCTCAACCCGAATGATAAGAAAGTTGAATTTACAACTTAATCTTGATGTTACACTATTAGTCACATGATGCCACTGTACTTAGAGACAGCAGTATTGAGGTGTTAAAATGATTGACATTGACTAATCTCATTCGAGCACATGTTCATTAATATTGTGTCAGCTGTGAGAGATATAAATGCGTTGGTCGGCTAAAAAGTTCATCGGCTGACCCAAAAACTCACATGGAATGTAACAAAATGAGGCTTATTTTCTAACATAGTCCCTCTCGCAGTTCATACACTTCTTCAATCAGTGATGCAGTGCTTGGATCCTTTTAATAAAAAAAGTTCTCACTGACGATATCCTATCAACCTTTTAATTTATAAACTCTTTTGCCCCCCCTTATATTTTATTTATGGTGAGTTCACGGTTTCCTTATTGGTAAAATGTAATGGATAAATATTCGGTATTACATTTTTCACTTGACGATATTCGTACTGTATTTGGTGAGAGATTAACACATCAATAATGATTTCCCAGATCAACTTAGCATTTCTCCTTGTATGCCTCTGATATGACAGTTGTTTTTAGAATAGTGTTGACTGGTGGCTGATCAGAGAACAAGAATGCTAGAAATAAATCTAGCCACCTTTCAGGACAATATAAGTATAATTTTGAAAATATACTATCAAAATCCCATTACATTTCTATTAAGCAAAAAGTTATTTTGAAATAAAACTGATTTAGAAAAAAAAATCTTTAATCTTCATCATCTTCTAATCATGCCAACTGCACTGATTCCCTTGCTTTTCTCTTGCTGTCACCTCTATCATCCATCACTTTTCTTTTATCCTCTAGACGGTACCCAGTGTCTGCACAGAGCTGATAAGTATATGATGTCTGTGAAATGGTCAAGTAAATTTAGAGGATTGTTGTTTAACGTGAAAATGCCCCCACGTTATTTAAAACATATGATTTCTGTTTTATTTGAGTTAATTTAAAGGTCAGTTCCTCTTACCGCCTGTTCCAGACTTAGTTGACCACAATCATCTTGTGTAGGCGTATTTGAGAGAAGGGCTAGATCATCTGCGTTGTATGCATTTTTGATAATATTCGTGGGATATCATTTGCATCTTGACTTTTTTAGTGTGAGGCCACTTTATTTCATTAAATTTATCAACGTTCATAGTGCATAATCTATGCAGTTTGAGATTTGACGCAAACATATTTCCAGTGACGATTTCAAAGAAGTCGGTGTCACCATCGGGTGAGCGTACAATTGCTTTCCAGTTTTTGTAGAGCATCATTTTTGGGGAGACCACAGGCTAGAAGTATTTGCTCCATTTTTCTCTGTTAATGGAAGCAAATGCATGGGAGAAATCTACGAACAATAGAATTGTCTCGAAAGTTTTGCTAACTCCTTCCATGAATCAACAACTAGTCAAAATCTTAAGAAGTTGTGGATTGATTTCTACGAAAAAGGATTTTCTCAGCTTTAAGTCGAATACGATTTAAAAGCAGGACATTATAAACCTTCGCAACTACAGCAGTAAGATTTATTAGTGATTCCGAGGTCGTCTTTCTTTCAGAAGAGAATTCCGCTTTTCATTCATTTCTCTATTGTTTTCTGTTTATACATAATACGAAAAAAGAAAACCAAACTATTATTTTAACTTTTGAATTCTTAGCTTGATATATCAGAAAATGTTCTATTTTACTATTTTGAACTTAAGAGATCATGTTTGTAAGTGATAATGAAAAGAAAAACCTTAATACCGTTACTTTGCATATAATGATTGAATGGCTTAAAATAAGAAATTTTATTCCTCCAAATTAGTTTTTTCCAAAATATTTTCCTCTGTATGGCTTGGTTATCGTCGTAGGAAATGAACACGGTGACACGAGTTCAAATCCTGGACGAGGTTGATTGCATTTCACATAGCACTAATACCCTTGGGAAAGGTATGAATCCAATTATTCTCCCTCCAGCTATGGGTAAATAGTAGGACAGACAGGGGTTCTTCACCCTTGGTGAGGCAACTAGTCTAGGAGGAATACTCTGAATTCAAACCTGTCAAACTCCGCTTAAAAATTGACCTTGTGTCATATCCTGACCGAGCGGAGGGGTTGGTAAATATGATAAAACAGTGAATATCCTCAAAATATATTAATTTCATAATTTTAGCTCGACGTATGAGGGTCAGTTGATAAATCCATAGGCTGACTATAATACTCACATGAGATGTGACCAAATGAGGTTCATTTTTCAACATAGCATCCCTTGCGGTTAACACACGTTTTTCTTCGGTCTTGCAATGTTTGGTTCCCATTGGTCGAAAAGTCATCAAGAGCAAGTATGACGAAATCATATGAACCTTTCACCCTCTGAACCTTTCAGCTCACACTCGAAAATGTTGAGTATATTTCTCTGATGTAATGATCACTCACTTTGTCCTGTTGTTACTTAGAATCCACCAACTGCATCCTCGCAAGAAGAATAAGACCACTAACCAAAAAAAAAAAGGGTGTCCATGATACGACATTAACCTGCATTCAGTAGTGAGGCTCCAATCCTGGAGCTCTGAGAAGTTTGGACCCGGTGTTTTAGCACCTAATAAAGTCCTATCTATTGGGCCCAACAGATCTGTCTGAAAACTTTTCGTATGAGGTAAGAATACGTAAAAAATAATAATGTGTGTGAACAAATGATTAATATTGAATCGAATTATCAATATTTGATAGAAATACTTGAAAATATTTAACATAATGCAAATCATATAAATAAAAATTAGTCATTTGAATCCATAATTGTTTGCTAAGGATGAGTTATGGATAGTATTTCAAAATAACAGCTTGTTTTTTAAACTGAAATACAATAAGATAAGGACTAATTACTTTAAACCATATAATTGTTTGCAAATTATCGGTGTGTTAAATAAGAATACATGTAACATATTGACTCTCGACCGAGCCGTCAATCAAGAGATGCACCTGTGTAAATAAGCGGAAGAACAGCAAAACAGGTGCATCCGGTAGAAGATATCGAAATATCACCTTGACTTGTGGACGTGGTTGAATTCGGTGCAGATGCGTACGCCCACAGGAAGTAGGAGGGTGTCAGAAAATTATATAACCAGGTGCCACAAACGGCTTGGGTCAGTCAGTTCCAGTTCGAGTTCAAGTTGCAGTTGGAGCCAGTTCGAGTTCCAGTTGCAGTTGGAGTCAGTTGGGGGACAAGATGCCAGCATGAGAATCAGCTTTTGCGGCCCTCAGAAACCCACGGTTGAGCAGCCCAGCCAGAACGCGAAAGAAGTGCTGCTATGGTCAGAAGAACTTTGGGTCAATATGTAGCAGTCTGTCCCCGTCTCCAACTCACCTCTCACACACAACTAACATCAACCCTTTCGAATAAAGTGTAAGAGGTATATTTTTATAAAGATGTGTGTTCGTTCGTTCATTGAAGTCGTTATTCCAGTCGCGCTATTACGTTCACTTTCGGGCAAATACCCTTGGGAAAGGTATGAACCCCTTTATCCTCCCAGGTATGGGTTAAATAGTACCACTACTGTTCTTCTAGGAGAATAGCTTTGGCATTAAATGACCTACAAAGGTTGATATGCCATTAAAAACAAAGAAACCATCATTGAAGTCATCATCATTGTTGACTATGTTTCTGTCTATAGTTGTATAATGGATATACAACATACAGGAAATCATATGACTGTAGGTAAACAAAAGATTATTATTATATTAATTAATATTATATTTAATTTAAACCGTACTATTGTTATTAAACTATAAGTATTAGATAGGCGTACTTGAAGGCACCCAAATATGAGCAAATTATTTGTATTAAACAAGAATATTTGCTATCAAATTTACTTACAAAAATAAATGGATCGTTGAAAATAGAGTTATGATTCCAATCAAACAGTGGTATCAAGTATTCCTGATCTAATAATAATAATTTTCAGACAGATATATTTGACTCATAAATGTACAAATTGATACTTCTGCAACGTCAGTAGAAGAAGAGATAGGAGATTTGTGGTCATTTTCTAAGTTTAGCTTAGTTTGACACAAGACTGGAAATAACAGAAATTCAGTGAGATTCAAGCGCACTAACAATGGTATGCAAGTTTAGCTAACAGACCAAAGCACCATGCAAGACGCCCAGTTGTAGATAGTCTCCAGATTTTTGTCATATGTATATTCAGTGAATGAACACTAATATACTCACAAACATATGAGGTACTTTAATTTTGATATCATAGACATACTGACTGCACCTGACTTCGATGTTCAAAATGAAATACGCCGTATGTGTTTTATTTGCATAGCTGGTAGTTGAGGTAAGGGTGGCTATGTTGCACACGAACGCCTGCAGGTTTCAGTACCCGAGCAACGCAAAAAAATAATGAGAAAAGATTTTATTTCTTCTGATGTTCGCAAAAATTACTCATAGAACCAAATTATGACTCAAAAGAAGAAAAAATAAACTAAAAAGGAAAAATGAGATCTGTAAAAGAAAATGGAGAAAAGAAATTAAAAAATTAAATTTGAATTTTTACAAATATATATATATATATATATATATAGGTGAATATTTTACAATCAGTTATCTTCACAAATTTATTCACCGATTTATACTTGACAGAGGCTCCAATTTTTGATAAATAAATTTCCCTAACAAAACTACAAATGCTTCGTCTTAAACTTGAGATACGTTGAATCACTCAAATTTTTACATTCGTACCATGTAACCCAACGCTATTTGCTGCATAATCGATTGATCGACAGCTAAAATAGTTATAGAGGCTTGACTCTCGGCAAGATTTAAAAAAAAAGAGTAATCACATGGTAGATAGAAACTCTTGTTGGGTTGCAGGGCATCTAACGTAAATGTGGTCGGAAGCACTATTGTGAAATATTCTATCCGGTGATTGTTTTCAGTTTTAAAGAAAAGAATTGAAACTATCAGTTATGGAATAAAACTAAGAAGGTGAGATTTGAACGACTTTATACTGCTCTTCTTCCCCGCTATTGAGCACTCGCATTTATCCAATTTTTTTTTTCAAATAATTGCTCATTCAAATCTATTTATATTTATAGTCATCGACAGACAGGCAGACTGTTTCGTTTTATCACAACTATTGAGTGTGGCTAGACACGCGATATTCTCGAAGCTGAGATCGAAACCCGGTTAACTCACATGCCAACCGATGAGTCTACCTCATAGACACGAAGAAATTAGCCAAAGCAACGGAATTTAAAAAGGATTATGCATCATTTTTGTTTTGTTTTGTTTACATATATCCGCTTAACGGCTACCGAGAGCCCAATTCGTTCAAAGAGCCTGGTTTAATGACAATAACTTATTTTGTTTTTTATTATTTATTACGGTTTTCGGTCATTTCTTTGTGTAATTAAATAATGACTCTTAAAAATTTAGATGATGCAAAACAAATTATCAAAAAAATATTTACAACTTTTAAACAGGGGTTTTTAATTTGCAGTATTTATTCGTTTTAAAACTATTCTTGAATTTGTATAGCATTCAATTTGGAAATGGTTATTTTTCTGTTAAAATTGCATGGAGTAATTATTTTATTTTTTAGTCGAGGTAGTTATTTAATTATTGTTTTTAAATCAATGGACTTTTATTTTTATGCAATCCTTTCACATCGGAAACTTTATTTTCCATCAAGTTTTAAATATTTTTAAAACTTTCTTCTTAAAAGACTAATAAATTATAGGTATATCTTAAACTTCAATTTCCATTCACATTTTAATTTTAACTTAATATAATATTGGATTAAAATGATAAAATTTGACAAAATACATAGGTAATACCACAGGCATATGTCTTCAACGTGTGAGAAAGAAAAACATCGAACAATTGTATAAATTTTTATTTTTCTTCAAATCTTTCATTTGTATACCGCCAAAAGTCAACTTAAAGAGTTTAAATTTAGTCATTCATCTGGTCATCATTTAAAACTTCCAGGTCAATTCTAGTTTTGGAAATTGTTCATTACGTGAATTATAAATAATTATGACCCAAGGACAAACGGCCTCAAAGGATTCACACTGTTCTATGACATAAGTAGTTGCCCAATTCTTTCATAATGTACAAACATTTCTGTTTAAACTAGCCACAAGTGTACGTCTGACCATTCGACTAGGACTGTAGAACACACCTACTGCGTCTCTGCCAAGGGATAAGATTCCACCAACGAGTGTCCTATATATTACACTAAATGATTTGATGGTGAGGCTCCTGTAATGCTGGAGCTTTGGGAAATTCCGAGTACCCCTTCATTGCCATCACTACCCGGTTCACTCTGGCCCGGAGTTCTAGCACAAGATAAGGTTCTATCTTACGGTCAAATAGAACAGTTTGACGTTTACCCTGAGTGCAAATAGATGACTTGTGCTAAAGTGACTTGTTTGAAATAGAACTCTTTGATCATTTAACTGTGTATAAACAAATCATTGATGTTTAATTGAATTGTTACAGATACATAGTAATACTTGGAACCATTTAACTTTGTTGACTTAGGCTGAATTGAATTTTTTGAAATATAACTGGTTTATCATATCACTGTATGCAGACAAATTACCAATGTTTAATTGAATTGTTAGTTATATGTAGCAATACTTGGAACCATTTAACTTTGTTTTCTTATGTATTCTAAATTGAATAATAAGATATAGAACGGTTTGATCATTTAACTGAGTTTATCTAAAAATGTGTTTACAAATCATATATCTACTTGAATTATGTATAAAAACAGGATTTGGAATTATATAACCATATAATGTTTGATACGCCATAAAACTCAAGCAAACCCAACAAACAAACGTATTGTCTTAACTGCAGGTCTTGTTTAGTTGAATTTCTTTTTAAACTTTATCTTAATTTAATTGGACTTCTTTCTTTGGATTCACCAGATAACGACAGTGTAATATAATAAGGATGATTATTAATCATACTGATTAATCCTTTTATTTGTATTAATGAATTGTTATTTAGCTAAAACGACAAAGATTAAAATGAAATATCAAGTTGTATCGTTTACTTTTTCCAAAACATCGATTTTATCATTGGTCGTATTTACAACGAGAACCAAAACGGTTCGAACTGAACTACCGAGTCTTGTTGGTAGCCAAGTGTTCCAAGAGAAAACAAAACTTCAAAACCAGGGATGTGAAACTTGCTAATTTGCTCCATCAAAAGATACTGAACCGCATCACTATCTCTGGTATAGTGTGGCAGTGTTTCACTTTTTGACAATATATATATATATATACTCAACCAAAAACAAATATCAAATCCTTCTATACCATCTTAAATAGAATATGCCTACACGAATATCTGCTGCCTAAATACACATCATTTATAATACACAGACACACACACACACACACAATTATATATATATATATATATATATATATATATATATATATATATATATATATATATATATAGTGCCTGCCACATCTTGGCAAATGAAAGCCGTATTACAGTTGAAATTTGGGGAATGCTCCTAGGTCTACTCTGGCCCGGAGAGGTAGTAACTGACAGAGCCCTATCTAGGGGTGAAATAGAATTAAACTGCGTACTTATACTAAACTGAATTGCATGAAATAGAACAGTTTTGATATTGAAACTACTACGCTAAATTGAATTGTTCGAAATAGAACAGTTTGACATTTAACTGTGTGTAAACAAAATCCATACTTATATTAAACTAAATTGTTTGAATTGGAACTGTTAGACTAAACTGAATAGCTTGAAATAGAAATGTTTTTGAGAATTAAGCTGTGTATTTATGCTCAACTTAATTATTTGAAATATAACTGTTTATTTGTATAAAATGAATTTGGCATTAAATAACCTTCAAAGGTTGATATGCCATAAAATACAAACAAACAAACAAACAAACATACACTTTTAAGACATTTATACCACTCTTAAGGCGCCTCTGGTGGTGTAATGGTTAGCAAGCTCGACTAGCAAACCTACACGAGTGAGTTCGAGTCTCATTGTGCCACATCTAAGCAAAAAGCTTAGTAAATTTCCATTTATATCACTCTTAGGGTCGATATAGTTTCAACTTAGTGACAAGCATTATTAGATAACTGTTGACGAAGCAAACTGCAGGGTTTTTTTTAGTGTATTAGAGTTGGTTTTTTTTTAATTTTTACTGGCAGCTGGAGCGAGATGCAACGGATTCATGTCTTCCTCAAGTGTATTTAGGCGAAATGAAACGTAGCTTCGTTTAGGATTTGAACTCTGTCAATTTCCATACAAAACTCCCACTTCCACGCATAGACACACACATTCACGCACATGTATGTATGTATGTATGTAGGTTTATGCGTGTTTGTTTTCAGGATTGTGTTTTACTGGTAAGCAATAATCTGTCGAAAACTGATGACAATTCTTATCAAAGATTTATTGCTGTGGTGACAAGAATGAAACAAATAGAATCTTCGGCTTTGTGATTTCCCCGGAGATTAGAAGATAAAAACTTTTAAATGATGTCAATAAGATCAGCTGGTTTGAGAGACCAGTACGTCACGTGTCTCTCTTCTCAATCACTGCTTCGCCTCCATATACCGAAATCTGTTTACTCTGATTTCAGAAAGGAAAGATCAAATTTCCGGACATCGAAAACGGACAAGACTCGTTCAAAGCAATCGAAAAGAACGAAGTTTTGATTATCTCTTCTGAAGCAGTAAAGAGTGCAGGTTTGATTAAAAAAGATTAATTGGAATTTGTATGAGAAGAAGAAGAAGAAGAAGAAGAAGAAGAAGAAGAAGAAGAAGAAGAAGAAGAAGAAGAAGAAGAAGAAGAAGAAGATTATAAAATATCGCTATGCATTGTTAAAGATATTGAATTTTATTATGAAACTTAAGATTACTACAAAGCAAAGCATTATTAACGAAAGGCGTTCTGCAAGCATTGGTTTAAATGCGTGGGAGTCACCGAAAGGAATGCATCCTATCTATATTTCCACAGAAACTAGAATAGCTACTGGGGACACGATGTGGGAGGAGCCCTTAGTGTAAGGGTTATCGTCTTAGGAAATGTAATTGGAGACCCGAGTTCAAAAACTGTACTATGCCTTTTATTTTTCACTTCACGATAATGCTATTGAAAAAGGCATGAAAACATCTCTTCTCCCACCAGCTATAGATTTGGTGTCGTTTTACTTGGTTTAATGGTATATCAACCATTGTCGGTTATTTAATGCCAAATCTTGTTTAGACATATATCAGATATATATGATGTTGTTTGGTTTGCTTTTATGATAAATCAACCATTATGGGTTATTTAATGCGGAATCGTTTTTATACATTTATATTAAATATATGAGTTCTAAGCACATTCTGTAGATAAGATTAAATGAGCCTGAGCTTATCTTTTTCACACAGTTACATTGTTTCACTTATTTCTATTTAATATGAATAATTATGTTTACAATTAATCATTTGTTTGCACACTGTTAAATGTTTTCGAATATTACAATCCAACACCAACAATTCAATTAAACATCAGTCATTTGTTTACACCCAGTTAAAAGATCAACCAGCTCTATTTCACACAATTTACTTTAGCTGAAGCCAACAAAGTTAAATGGTTCCAAGAATTGTTATGTATCACTAACATTTCAATCAAACATCAGCCTTTTGTTTGCACACAGTAAAATGATCAAACAGTTCTATTTCAACCAATTAAATTTAGCATAAGTCATTTATTTGCACTCAGTTCAAATGTCTAATAGTTATATTTGACTCGTAGATAGGGCCCTATTAGGTGCTACCACTCTGGACCAGAATGGACCAGGGAGTGATATCAATGAAGGGGTACTCCGCATTCCTCAAAGCTCCAGCATTACTGAAGCCTCACCATTTGATTGTTTAGTGTCATATACAGGACACTCGTTGGGAGAATCTTACTTCTCTGCAGATGTTGTAGGTGTATTCAACAGGCCCTGCAAATATGGGGAAAAAGTTAAAAAGAACTAGGTTCTTTAGCCTTGATTAGGTAACTAGTCCAGGAGAAGGAAATTTCTAAATTTAAATCCAGCTATACTCCACTAAAAAATTGACCTTCAGTAGCCACCTGCTTGTAGATGAGTGTTTGGTTAAATTCTTACAGGGGGCACAATAACGCCGTCGGGTGGAGCAAGTTTTCAGCGACAAAACATTATTTTTCCACACTGTCCACCGCTTTTGGCTTTGTATTTTCGCCAGCGATACACAAGAGTCTGAATGTTGCAAGCGTAAAAATTTCCACCAGCGAAAGCGACCAACATATTCCTTTTTTTTTCTTTTTCGCAGAAGTGATAACAGCGTTTTCAGGAAAATGCTGTTCGTGTATTCCATTTTTCATCGGCCCGATTTGTACGAAGGAACTAATCAAAGGTCTCTTCATTTCGTGGCTTTTCACTTTTATCGCCGTTGTCACAGCTGAAACATAATACCAACTTAATTCTTCCCACTTCGACTGTTTGGTTTCCATAAACTTTCACTAGATTCCATTTTCTTCCTCTTTTCCATGAAAAGGAATTCAATGATACCCCTGTTTTCATGTCAGACGCCACTTTGTCAAGCAGTCACTCGGCTCCATTGACAAGGTATGAAAATGATGAGCTATTGGCGAAGTTAGCTTCTTCGAACATGTTACCAGCATTGGCTTCGGATATTGCAGGATAACATAAAATAGAAGGCGTTACTTTTGTATGAAGTTTAATTTTATGGTAATTATTTGTGCTTTTACTACTGTCATAGGAAGTAATCCCATCTCCCCTTACAAACACGCCGAGATAGGTCCTTTGGGTTATAATTTTATATAGAATTTTATCTATTTAATTTTGGAAAATATGTCATTCAACATTTTCCCTTGGATAACCAAAAATAGATAAAGATGACTTATTATTGCAAGCAATTTGTTCTGTTCTTGAAGATTCAGTATCAGGAAGAGGTTCATCTTCCACAGTGCCTCAGCTGCTCAAAAATGGCTTGTCTCCGAGAAATCTGTAGACGGAATAAAAATCTGATCGCCTTCAAACTTTCTGTCACTCTTTCTAAAAGTTTGACATGGTTTGATAGTACGTTTCCTTTTAGTAACAGACTTTAACTAAACACCCTCATAATAATAATCCAGGATTACTCAGCTGAATGGGAATTCTCTCACGAATTAGAATTGAATGCTATCAAGGTCAACATTGATCACCTGATTTTGAATTTGAGTTGCTAGCCTGAAAAATAAAAAATAAAAAATTAGTCTCACTTCTTTCTAGACTGACCACCTCTTATATATATATATATATATATATATATATATATATATATATATGTGTGTGTGTGTGTGTGTGTGTGTGTGAAGAGAGAGTATGTGCATTTTAAGGAACGATAGTGTATGTATATGACAAGAATACACATTTTTTACATGCGTTGTCGGAGCTGGGCTTTTTATTTCCTTTTGTGTTGAGACTAATGGCTTTTGTCAAAATAACACAAGCTTAATTTAGACCATTTTTATGGACTGTCAGTAGCCAAAAACTTTTCGCCCGTTAAAATTTCTATTTTTAACGTTTTTTACTTCTTTATTATTTCATTTTCTTCATTCTCCCTCCATGTTACAAACGAAAAGATGGTTTATTGTTAGCAAATGGAAGAGTTTAAATAAAATCCTAAACAGAAATGATTATAAAAATTAAAGAAAGAAAAAAAATCTTACAGACGAAGTATAGAAAGCTATTTACAGTATATTTCCAAGTATGTGATTTTTCCGATTTCTCTCACCGTATACAAATATCTTCCATCGAGAAGAATATTTAAATGAATAAGCGTTACACGTGCGACATACACGCTATATGCATGCATACACGCTATATGCATACATACACGTACACATCTATTGATACATAGAATGATATTCATATATGCATATATATATATGTGTGTGTGTGTGTGTGTGTGTGTGTGTGTGTGTGTGTGTGTGTGTGTGTGTGTGTGTGTGAAAAGTTTAAAACATGATTGGGTGAAAGGGTAAATTTTTTCAGAAATAAGTGAGAAAGAGAGACGAATCAGGGGTGATGGAAAGATTTATCGACTGAAAGAATGACAGAACCGAAAGAAAAAAAAGAATAGAGGGGAAGAGGAGAGGAAAAAAGAAAAAGAAAAGAAGGGAAGAAAAGAGGAGAAAAAGAGAAAGAAAAAGGAAAAAGAGTGGAGACAAGTAAAGTAAAAGTTAATATGGGAAAAAAAACTAAAACGAAATAGAAAATCTGGAAGGAAGGAAGGAAGGAAGGAAGGAAGGAAGGAAGGAAGGGAAAATGTGAATATAAAAGGTAGAAAAGAAAAAGGGAGGAAAGAAACAGACAAAGTAAGCAAGACTGTGAGACAGAAGCTGTATAGATAGAAGTAAAAAGAAAAGAGAGAAAGAAATGATTATAGACAAAGAAAAGATGAAAAGGAAGTTCATGAAATGGAAAGAAAAAGCAAACAGCAGAAAAAAGAAATGAAAATAAAACGAAAGAAAAATAAAGACTGTGCACTAAAACATATTTGAATAACATAGTTGCCTCGTTGAATCTCTTAAAAAACATGGCAGGAGAGGAGCCTTTGCTCTGCAGTAAGCTTCTCTTATTTTATTTGTTCTGAGTTGGGCTTTCAAGAGACTATCTAAATAATGGGCACGTCTCTATCAAAAGGTGTTAATAAGTCTATTGGAAAGATAGAAGATGCACTTGAGAACAATGTTCTCATGGCCATAATAAGACAACCTTACCGAAAATAGAAGATATTTGAGCGATACGGTTGCACGAACGAAAGAAATAAGACATGCTCCCTGAGTATAATTTGAGAGATTGGCAACCGAAGGAAACAAAAATAGTGTTTTTAAATCGATTTTTACAAGATCAATTTTTGGTTGGGGGATATTATTTTTATCCAATTTCAATAAATTACGGCTATTTACAGTAAATTATTTCTCATAATTCTGAACCTGATTGATTTGTGCATCTATTTGCACAGTTTTCGAGGCATAAAATAATTCTCACACCCTAACAAAATTAAGATTCCTGAATAATTCAACTAAAACATGCGATTCCTTTCATGAAGTTGATTTTGAAAAAAAATGCATACAAAATTTTTATTCTCAACTTTTCGCCTCGGTTGTTACATCAATGATTTTCTTGAAAAGTGATTGACTGAAGTAATTCTAATTCAAAACATAACTTTTAAGACAAGATTTAACAACTAATTATGCGTCAGCTTGGGGTTATATGAAGCTGTGATCAGGCCATTAAGAACTTCCAAAATTGCTTTCTTAGTCTTTTGTAACTTGCATCTAATTAAATAACAGTATCAAATGAAATATAAATTGTAATTAATACTTTTGTATATGCATAAACTTTTTATTGGTATTTAGAAGATAAATTTTCATTTATCTAGCTATACCTTACTACGATTTTCATTATATAAATATATATATATATATATATATATATATATATATATATATATATATATGTATATATATATATATATATATATATATATATATATATATATATATATATATATATATATATATATATATATCAATGACGGTTATTTTCATCAGTGCTACTCGAAATCATATTTTTAACACAATTTACTACATGTATAATTTAGAATATAAAAAGCTCTTTAACCCTGGTATGGTAACCAGTCTAGGTGAAGGAAAACTCAAGATTCTCATCCAAAATATAAAAATACATGTTTAATCCATTTTCTGTAATTTTATTTTAGGTAGCAACAATTACTGTTTGTAGATTTTGAATTAATTAGAGAGATTATAAAGTAACCAGCTTCAATGCAATTTTCCATTCAACAACATAATAAAATTCATCGAAACTCATTGCCAGTGTAAGTTTGCTCAACTGTTACTTGACCACAGACCATTCTACAAAAAAAACGATATTTTAAATTGTCGTATTTTTCAAAGTAGATGTCTTTTATTCTAGTTAAGTACCTGTCTAAGTCACCAGAAGAATATTTGATGTTAACTGCTCAATAAATGAATCAATGAAACAGACCCCCCCACACACACACACAAAGAAACGTATACATACTTACACACACAAGTATGCACAGAACATGAATGGACCTCGAATCTTCGGGGTCCGATATTGTATTATTACATTTCATTCATATAAAGTAATTATAAAAAAAAAACAGAAAAATATTTGAAGTTGAAACGAAAATATATTCTTTGAAAATCTTGAAATAAAGTATAAAAGAGATTTTTAAAGATTATATTTATTATTTGAGTCTGAAAACTATTTATCTAAGTCATGTTATCAAAAAGATTTCGTTTGTTTCTTAGAGCTGATTTTCATCGGCACGAAATGAAGAACCGAATTACTTTTTCTCTTCCTGTAATGTTATTATGAACAATGTAAACAATAAACTATCTAATTCAACATTTATATATATATATATATATATATATATATATATATATATATATATATATATATATATATATATTTAACACTAAATATATATAATATATATATAATATAACACTATATATATATATATATATATATATAACACTTAAGGAGATTTCTATTAAAGTAACACTCTTAAAATACTCTTAGAGAATAAGACAATAACGATTTTAATTTGGATGCAAATTAATATCAGCTTTTAACAATTCAAATTCTCGTTATAATATTGATTACTATGAAATGCGAATTCGCATCCTTCACTTCTTCCTAAAAAGAAACATAAATCTCTTTATAGACAGCAACAACAACGGGACCCAACTTGTTCAAGATTGTCAACGTGAACAACATAATGGTTACCGTGGTAGGACAGCAGAAAATGAACTCGATGAAGAGGGGATCAAATTCTGGACGAGGCTTTCTGTGTTTCACTTCGTGACAATGCCATTTAAAAAGGTATGAATCTATCTCTTTTCTAACCAAATTCAGTTGGTAAATAGTAGAGAAGCTGGGTTCTTGAATTTTAGTTTAAGGAAAACCCAGAATTCAAATATACTAAAAATGACTTTGTGTCACATTCAGCCAGCAGTAGACAGGTTAAGTAAATACATGCATTGATGATTTGGAAGAGCTGGTTTGTCCTTTATCTAAATAATTCGACGTAATTTTTTCATGCACACAAAATAAGGTAGGAGGACATTTCTAAATTAAAAAAATGTGTTCTTCATGAAGAAAAGTCGGTTTTAATCGAAAGGAATCCTCTAACAATAAACAATTATGAGTTAGGGGATATTTCTCTTTAAAACATGACAAATTGTACAGAATTTATACTTTCAAATTTTACAAATATTAACAATTTACCTCACAAAAATATTAGTCAACTTTTAATTAAACCTTATTAATTTGGTATATGAGCTGTTCTTTTTGATAGAGATATAGATATTTAATGTCTAACTATGGTTACTAAATCGGACTAAAAAGGAAATATATAAATCGATAAATCTTTTTAGGGTCGCGTAAATTTTGAAATAATTCTACAAATAATTCCGATAAATTTGTTATAGAAAATATGAAAGATATAGAATAAAGATATAAGTTTAAGTAAGTAAAGTTAGTGACCTTAGTCGAGGGTGACCCGAAGGCTCCCTTTTCAATAGCTACTACACCAAGGTGTAGAGGTGGGCGCTACTCCATTCCTTGGATTGCTACACTTTACTCTTGATCGTTACCTTATAATGCTGAGTGTTAAGCAAGGCGTCATCAAATACCATTTTTAGAGTCTTTGGTATGACTTGAACCCAATTCTCCCGGATCATTGGCGAACACTCTACTCACTAGGCCAATGACATGTTTAAAATAAGTATAAAATAAATATGAAATATAGAATAAAAGTATAAGGCGTTCATAGTGCAACGGTTATCGTCGGAAATGGAGACAGGGATAAGAGTTCAAATCTTGGACGAGACTATTTGCATTTCTAATAGCTCTATTAGCCAGGTGAAAAGTGTGAATCCAACAATTCTCCCTCAAGATATGGGTAAACAGTAGGGTAGACTGCACTCTTTAACTTTGGTATGGCAACCGGTCTATAAGGAAAAACCCTGGATTCACACCTGTAAAAATATTAATGTTTACTCCCTTTTCTGTTGTTTTATTTTCTGTTGTAAAAACTACCGTTTGTAAATTTTTGATTAATAAAAAAGATAATAAAATAACAAGCAACAATACAATTGTCCACCTCTTACCTAGTGTAGGTGAGAACTTCATCAAATATAATAAACACTGTTATAAAGTTAATGGATATATTTATAGTTAAAAACACGGCAGAGAATACACTAATATACGAGCGGTGCTTCAAAAGTAACGCCTCCTATCTATTTCCATGGAAACTATTGCAGGTACTAGGTTCTCACTCACACCAGTGGATAAAACAAGTTTACATCACTATTGTCTTCACCTTCATTGTTACACTCACAACGTTTCAACCAATTTTTCCTCGGACTTCTTCAGGTGTTTCATGTTGAATTTAGCAGACTACAAAGAACGTCAAACTGAGCCCTTTGTTTTGATCCATAGGGATTGATTGTTCTTTTGTTAAGCTATAGTAAGTATTCCTGATTATTCTTACCTATCGTTGGGACTGAACTTGCAGCCTCTCGATGATTTCAAAAGAAATTTCGACAAATAATAAATTTTCAGCGAGAAAACTGAACTGTACATGGCTTTAAACTGTATCCAGAGCCGGAGATCTAGTTCTCCATCTCTGCCGAGTTTGACGCTATCCCTTTATAGCTATTATTCCCAAATCCACTCTGATCTGTAACGGTAGTAACTTTTTGAACCTCGTAAACCGATTAGGGTCAATTCAATATGTTGAGATAAAATGATTTTTAAAACTACATTAATATATTGGTTCTTAAAATATTGATTTTCTAACTAAGTATGAAGTAAGATAACAAATAATACTTACTATAGCTTAACATTTGTACTCGGTCATGCTTAACGAAATTAGAACATTCTACTTCTGTGGATTAAATAAAGGGTTCAGTTTAAGGTTCTATGTAGGCTCCCGAGTTCAATATTATATACCAGAAGAAGGTCGAAAGACATATTAGCCGAAACGTTATCAGTATAGCAATGAAGATAAAGACAATAGTCTGAATATTCTAAGTGAAAAAAAATAAGTGTTAAGTGTTAATTTCTTTAAACCGATTGGGAACTAAAAATAAACGCTTGTAAATTATTATATTAGACAGAATAGTTAATTGAAAATATATAATTGTTATGAGATTTTTATGCTCCTGAAAATCATATAACGGTGTAAAAATACTTACATTAAGAATATTTAATTGAAGCTAAATTTTTTCAAGACATAACTATCAAAATGTAATAGACATTTGAAACCATATTATTGCTTCCATAAAAAGACCATCTTCGGCATTAAATAGCCAAAAAATATTTGATAATTTGATACGCCGTAAAAACTTTCAGCTACGAAACACTATTTTTCTGCATAGCTACCACTATTGGTTATAACTTTTGCTAATGATACTTCTTTTTAATTGACAGCAAAGATTACTGAATAGACATTGTTTAGAGAAATGAAGTAAGCAGAAAAGATTTTTGACATTTTTCTGGCACTCTGACCGTGCCTGCAATCAATTCTGACCTCTTTATATAGTTAGACAGGAAGTTCAGATAGTTGAACAATAATCCCGATAGTCTAGAGTTGTGGATATGGGATGATCAGAAGCACAAACTTTCAGGGTTCATCACAGACTGGTGGTGAGTTATCTATTCGTAGAGGTAACGCCAAGTCTTCTTAAAAATCGTACATAACTTTCAGATAACGAAGATAGGGATTGCGAGTTTACAAGCCAGTTGTCTTTGGAAGAAATCTTTGCTTATAGCTAATTCTAACCCTGACTTAAATTCATAACCCTGACTCTCTGAGTTTGCTCCCACTGGAAGACTCATAAGTTCCCTCGTCTGTCTGTCTGTCAAAGCCCTGACTGTCATTGTCATTGCCTTCTGTAGTTTTACTAGTTTTTACATAATATCTTGTTTACATAATTTGTTTCTTTTAACACGGCAGAAGATTTCGGGGAATTTGTCCATCTTTTACTCTGCCCTTGACGTTGTCAAGGTTATTTCCAGGTAATCTCACTACACGCAACTGCTTGCGTCGAGGACTTTTCAGCATTTTCTGATATATTTTACGTAACACTTTTCAACGTTATTTTCTCCATATTGCTCATCTATATGTAATGGTGTCTTTTGATGATTAAACAGAAATAGAAATTTCTTATATTAAGCTGCATAAGTAAAATCCATAAACATTCATTGGTGAATGTAGAATGTTCCGGTGATGCATTACATATAGAACTTTCTTCTTATTTTAAAGTAGAAAAATAAAATGCCATTATCTATTCATGTCTATTCATTTATCTTTAACTTTGGTTATTACATTTATCTCCCACACAAATTGACTTGGAAATCAGAGAACAAGTTGATACCATCAAGACTAGATCGGTAAGATTACTGAAAAAGTTCCAAGTGACTTGAGAAGACTTGGTATCACTCAAAATCCAATGAAAGACCACTAGTTAACACTGGTGTGATAATCTTTCAAAGGAGTAAAATTGAAATGTTTGTCCATTATATTCGATAATGATCATATACTTAGCCTGAGCTTTTCAAATGACCTACACAGGTGATTTGTTTATGAAGTCTGGTTTAGCATTAACCACTCATAAGAGAAGAATGGTGCATTCAGTATAACACAGATTCTCCGAATAGCACCTCTGAAGTTTTCATTCTTTTAGACTGGCTTCCTTTTTAAGTGGCTTATCTGTTATCGTCCGACCTTGCTAGAGAATTGAAAAAAACTATGGAACATGAAAGTGACGATTGTACCAATTGCGATTGGTGCTTTTGGCACAGAAACTAATGAATTATTAAAGGGCCTGGAGAATTTGGAAGTTGGCGGACGAGTGGGGACCATCCAAACGACAGTATTATTGAAGACGGCCAGAATACTGAGAAGAGTCTTGGAGACTTGACAAGACTTGCAGTCACTCAAACTTCAGTGAAAATCTATCTGATGTGTAAAACACTATAAAAGTAAATAATAATAATAATAATAATAATAATAATAATAATAATAATAATTGCAGATTTCGGAGCTCCAGCCTACCACTGAGTAAAATTGAAGGAAAAGGAAAAACTGGGTCTTGGCAGAGAACTTAAATAACTATGGAACATGATTTCCAATCAGAGCGTGGAATAATATTTAATCCGAGGAAGAAATGAAATTGTCCAGATCATTGCCGAGTTTATTTCATCATGTGGAACAGTGGAGACTTTCAGTCACTCGAACTTCAGTGTCATAGAAAGCCATCACTTATTACGAGAGTGAAAAGTCACGAACATTCTAATAATAATGTAAATAATATTATAAATGAATGCAGGAGATTGGCTTATAAAGATCGCAAAATAGACATGATTAGGTGTGACAGGGATCAAGTAGAAACAATACAAATGTCAAAGTGTTGAATGTACAAACAGGAAACTTTTTTATGAAAGAAAAATCATAGAATTCTTTGGGAATTTGAGATTTAAATTGATAGCCTAAACCAATCGTAAGGATTATCATAAAAGAAAAAATAACAAAAACAAGTTAAATAAAAAAGATAACACAACCCTTATTAAAAAATAAATTTCAATGTTCCAAGAAAGCAGAGAAAAATCTAAATAAAATAATAAAATACCAAGAATTTATGAGGCCACTACAATGGAATAATGGTTCGAGTGTTCGCCAATAGTCCAAGAGACCAGGGTTCACTCCCAGGTAGAATCTTATCAAAGATTCAATAAAATGTATTCGATGTCTCCTTGCTTAACGTTCAACATTATTAGGTACGGATCAAAGGTAAGTGGATCAATCCAGAGATAGGAGTAGCACCCTCCCCTACACCTCGGTGTAGTAGCAATTGAAAAGGGAGTTTCAGGTCGCCCTTGACTACGGTCGACCAACTTATGAGCAGAAGTTAAAAAGAATTACGTTATATCATATTTCTCATCATTATTGAAGTAGCTGGATGAATTGAAGAGATCTTTATAAAGAGGATGGAAGAAATGAATATGCAAGTAAGATTAAACATCATCCGGAAGACATGATTTTAAAATTAAGCAAGAATATTACTGAGCAGAGCTAGAGTACTAAGATGAATCTCTGGGGGAAGGCACTAAAATGAAATGTCACCAATGATGTTATTGTTGCTGACATGTGCTCGATGAGTTCTTAAACTATTAGGTTCTGGAAGATTTTTACTGAAAGACAAATGACAGAAGATCTCTTCAGTAATCTCTTGGTGATTTCAGATATGGTGTTCTCTAGACATACTTTGGTGGCAGACTTCTTTGAGTGAACTCACATGGTGAAAATTGCTGTTCGTGTTAAGTTTTTTACCAGTCCTCGCATCCAAATAGATGTACTGGGTGAGGCTCTAATATATAGCTCGAGGGAGTTGAGTATCCCTTTATTATTATTACTCCCAGGTCCACTCAGATCTGGAGTTGTGATATCTGTTCATATATCCATTGATTGATTAAATATGTGTTTAAAATTATTAGTTTTAGGTTCAGTTTTGTTTTCTTTCTTGGTTTAATGGCATGTCAACATTCGTGGGTTATTTAATACTAAATTCATCTTTGTAGAATAAATTTAGTGGTTCTATTTAACAAATAGCTAGAGAGATAATAGAGTTCATACTTTTCGCAAGGTTATTAATTCAAAAACGAACGTAAACGCATGACTGGTGTTAGAATTCGCTTGCTACGATATAATCCAGCAGGTTAGCCACTACACCACGATATTTCCCTACTATTTACCCATAGCTGGAAGTAGAATAATTGGATTCATACCTTTCCCAAGAGCATCAGTGCTATGTGAAATGCAATCAGTCTCGTCCAGGATTTGAACTCGTCTCGACGCGTCCATTTCCTACAACGATAACCATTACACCACGGGCACCTCCATATTGTTATGTATAAATTATTAGAATTAAACTGGAAAAGAATTCTCGAAAATTATTCGTATTAGGAATATTTGAAACCATATAACAGTGCAACTATTTAGAATACTTATTTCTTGTCATGATTGTGTACCAAGGATAATAAGATAAAAACTATTGAAGTGAAATAGGAATATCTGAAACTATATCAATGTGTGCAACTTATTTGTATTAACAATACTTCTTGCTATAATTTATGATAACGATTATAAGTTGAAAATTATTGATGTAAGGAATACCTGAAATCATATCGATGTATGCAACTTATCTGCGTTAAGAATACTTACTTCTTGCTATAATTATGTACTAAGGATTATAAGTTGAAAATGATTTATGTTAGATAAGAATACTTGAAACCATATCAATGTTTGTGACTAATTTGTATTAAGAATATTTATTCCTGTCTATTATTATGTACCAAAGATTATGTGTTGAAAATTATTGGTGTTAGTTAGGAATACTTGAAACTATATCAATGCGTGCAACTTATTTGTATCAAGAATTATTCTTGCAAGAATTTTGTACTAAGGAATATAAGTGAAAAACTATTGATGTAAGTGAGTACTTGAAACTATAATAATGTGTACAAATAAATGATCATAAAGAAAGTGCTGTTTAAAATTTTTTTGATTACTATCCTAGTGGATAGAGTATTCGCCAGTGGTCCAGGAGACTGGGGTTCAATCCCTGGTCGAGTCATACAAAAGAATCAAATAACGGTAATTGATACTTCCTGGCTTAATACTCAGCATTATAAGGTAAAGATCAAGGGTAAAGTGGAATAATCTAGGGAAAGGAGAAACACGCTCACCTACACCTCATTGTAATGGCTATTGAAAAAGAAGCCTCTGAGTTGCCCTCGACGACGGTCCCCAACTTTACTTACGTACTATCCAACATTTAAAATGAATCAAATTTCGGCTTAAAATTACTAGTGACGCTATAAGCGTCTTCCATAAGGTGCATATATATATATGTCGGTGCAATAATGCATATGCGTGTCGGTGCAAGCGTGTCTGTATTGATATGTGAGCGTACAGGCGATGTATACATGAACGTATATGCATGTACATACGAGCGTATTTGTATGGATGTGTACGAGTAAAGGGAGCATACATGTATGAATGTACGTAAATGTGTGTATTGTTCTATCAATAGGATAGCTAAAAAATAGCGAGGGTGGAATATTTTAATTGATTGTAAAATGGAAAGAAAATGATTTCTTGATGTCGATAAAAAGGTTATTTTTTTTTCGCAAAAGAGGTAGTTGTTGTCTTTCAGATGTAGAACAGGATAGAAAACTGCCCAGTGCACAAGTCCATATTGCTAAATATCACCCCCGCCTAGGATAAACTAGAAGAGTGAATAAAAAGGACAATACGTGTGCAATATGGAATTCGTTTTCTTTTTTTCTTTTTTTCTTTTTTTTCGATGGAGTCCCCGTGCTGGACTGTATTATCGTAGTAAGGGAATTTGAACTCCAGTCTCACTATTAGTTTTGCTTTCGGCCTAACACGAAGGCATGGACTCCCTATTTACAGCCAGCTATGCGTGAAAGATTACCACGGCACTTCTTATACAAGGATGGCTTTGACATTAAATAATCTACGAAGGTTTTGATTCGCTATTAAACAAATAAACAAGCCAAAACCTTTCGTTAGTCCAATCGGCTGGGTTGTAGAATACCCCGACTGCATCTCTGCCAAGGGGTAAGACTCCCTCCAACATGTGTCCTGGATATGACACTAAATAATTTGATGTTGAGGGTCCAGTAATGCATGAGCTTTGGAAAGTGCAGGGTACTCCTTCATTGCCATCACTCACAGGTCCACCCTGACCCAGAGTGGATGCACCTGATAGAGTCTTGTCTATGGGTCAGATAAGACTGTTTAATCATTTAACAGTGTGTAAACAAATCACTGATGTTTAATTGAATTGTTAGTGATACATAGAAATCATCGGAACGATTTAACTGTGTGCAAACGAATGAGTCATGTTGAATAGAATAATTAATGCAACAATACTTGAAACCATTAAACTATATGCACAAAAATGTGATAAGGCTCATTTAAACATGTCAACAAAATGTATTTACAAATCCTATATATTTAGTATATTTATAAAGAGGATTTGGCATTAAATAACCTAAAATGTTTGATATGCCAAAAAAAAAAAAAGCGAAACGAAACCAAAACCATTCTTTTTTTCGTTTCGTTGAGCTGTCTTGTGGGTTTATACGGTTTCAACTGAAACCAGGGATCAACTAATATTTTTTCAATAACAAGCACACCATCGGATTGAAGTCGCTTTGCAGGTGAAACCAGTTAAGCTGCGGAGGATTCTGTCACAAACTGTAGAGTTGCAATGCCGTAAAACAAATAAACCAAACAATTCATCATTTCGCCTTGTTTCTAATACTTGGTGATACAGTCCTTAATGGATACACATTAAACAGAGTATCATAGAAAAAATGGTAATTGGAGGAAGCATGGTGCTGCTTGATTCCGAATGAGGGAAACAAGAAACATCTGGTGTGAAAGTATAGCGAAGAATAAAAGAGGAAAGCAAAGAATTTTATCGGTCGTGTTTAGCACTACTTAAAACATAAAACATTTCCGACAAGAGGTCGATATTTATGGTCGACACTATTAACCCTTTAAGTGCAGACTGCTTTTAGTCTTCTTTTTTTTCCACAGTGATATCGATAAATTCTTCTGGTGGGTGGCATTAGCTGCTATAACAGTGGGAGATAAGAGAGACTGGACTAAACAATTTTATGAGTTCCTGCACATGATAAAAATCGAAGCAGTTAAAAGTTAAAAAGATAAAAAGAAAAAAAGAAAATGTTAAGAACAAATAAACCTCGGAAATTTTGAATCATTTAATTGTTTTAATCAGTTCACTTTGAAGACAAGTTAACATTTATAAGGGCTTGGTATTTTCAAAGATTATGATCACAACCACGTACTCTCTCTCTCTATCACCCCCTCTCTATCTTTCAGTATTTCTTATATTCATTTAATACTATGATCTAATATCCAGACGATAAAAGGAATCTTGATATTACTTGTTTTATTCATATTTTTGGTCACAGATGCCACAAATCCAAGTGAAAAAACATCAGATCTCAAAGAATTAAAAGAGCTTTATTGCATGCTAGCGTACCCATGATGACAGAAATGATATTATCATATTATAATTCACTAAATATTCGTCTGCATGTCCATCCGTAAAACCATGCCTTGCCAGGGAGCTGAGTTAAAGTAATTTATCGCCAATCCAACCATTCCATGTCAACAATGTAGAAATGTAAATAAATCAAGCTGTGGAAGTCGGCTACTTTTACATTGACGAAAACTATAAAGTTAATAAAGTTAATTTTTAAAGTTTACATAGATTTTTGAGAAATACGTTTTTAATTCGAGTGAGTGACACGTAAGGTTTTTATCGAATAAAAACTTTTAAAGATTCATTTGGGCGAGCATTTATTTTTTTCTTTTGTAGAAATTATGTTTTCTATTGTTGATTTATCTGTTCTGTATAGAAATTTCTGTTTTCTTATTTTTCTGAAATATTTATATTATTCTAAAATGAAATTTCAATTATATTCGAACTCAACTCTGGCCTTGAGTCAGTCTTTATGAGAATATATTTTACATTGACTGCGCAAATATCAATAAAATGGGATCTGACTTTACGTCCGTCAATATGCAAATTACAGATGCCTAAAAAGAAGAATCTTTTCTATATTAGTGTCTCGGATAAAACACTAAATTGCATCCGGTTTAGAACTCCAGTTTTGAAACTCTGGGGAGTTTAAAGTCTTTACTCCAAGGTCAACTTATACTCGGAGTGGTAGCACCTATAAGAGTCCAATCTTTATGTCAAGTATATCTGCTGGAGATAATGTTTAAAATGATTTTAAAATACATTTATGCATAAGCTGTTAAAACATTGCCGAACTTTGTCAATAGATCGTCTCTTAAAACATTCATCTTGCAGCTACGTAGGAAGAAGTATTTACCTTTTGATTTTCAACAGGTAACACATTCCATACGAAGTTGCAATTTGATGAAGATACATTTTTGTACCATATATAATTAGAGGCCATAATTGTTATACAGATTTTAGCATAACCCATCAAGAGTTTAAGTGCCGTAAAACCAAGCAAGCAAGCAACCAACCAACCAACCAACTTTTTATATAACCAACTCCTTCACTGCCAGCACGATGCGACACGAATCGAAATTTCAAGGGTTTAGCTGGTTTAATTCAGTTTTTCTTCTTCTAGACTGGTTGCCCTACCGAGGTTAAAGAGCCCAATCTTTCCCACTGTTTGTTCATAGCCGGAGAGAGAAACTTGGGTTGCATACCTTCCCTCAGTCTATTAGTGCGTTGTGAAAACCAAGTACCCCGTCTCGGATATGACCTCGGGTCACCAAATACATTTGCTGACGTCTATGAATATTGCACCGGAAGCCCTATTTTTTTTATAGATGTAACTCTTAAAGCACGTCATTTTTCAACAACTTTTGTTTATGTTATCTTTCTGATGTAAGGCCTTGTGCATTGCCATTAGTTTTCTTGTACTCTAATCCATTTGCTGATGTTCTTCCCTCGTCTACTTTTTCAATTTTTGGTATATTGAGATGTCTGAATTTGACTGCTTTATGGTATATTAATGTTTTACTTGAGCTTTCATTGTCTCTTGAAATCATGAGAAGTCTTCTCGACATGATGTTCTCTGGAGGTAACGCCTATCCTCGCTTGTTTTAGGGTTGCTTATAACAATTATTATTATCATTATTATTATTATTGTTATTTTACTCTTTTGAGGGTATCCTAAACGATCTTAATAATGCTGTTGTCTGAATGGTCTCCATTTGTACTATTATCTCCTAATCTTTCAGTCCCTTCACTAATCTGTGGATTGCTCCGAGTGCACCAGTTACAGTTGGTATCACCGTCATCTTCATGTTCCATAGATTTTAGTTCTCTAGAAAGATCTATATTATTATTAATTCATTCCCAGATTTACTTTTACTTTCTCACAATCCTTCACCGTGTCTTTACCCAAGACCTAGTGAGAAGGAAGGTGATGATTATATGTATTCTATGTAATTATATCTTTTGATACTCTTTTCGAGGGATATTTTCTTCTTCTTCTTCTTCTTCTTCTTCTTCTTCTTCTTCTTCTTCTTCTATTATTATTATTATTATTATTTACTCCTTTAGGGTTTTTCACATCAGTGTTAGCTGATAGTTTTTCACTGAAGTTTCAGCGACAACCGGTGTCTTCAAGTCACGAGGAATTGTCTCAAGATTCTGGCCGTTCTCTGCAATGCTGTCATTTGAATGGTCTTTACTCGTCCTCTTATTTCCAAGTCCTCTAGTCGACAATTTTGCAAATTCTCTTTTTTTTAATTTGTTGATTATTATAAGATCAGGTCTTCTGGCCTGGATTAGGCGATCCGTGTGTATGTTAAAGTTCCATAGGATTTTATGTGTGTCATTTTCAAGGACAGGTGCTGGGTTATGCATATACCATTTGTTAGTATGGTCAAATTTAAATTTCTTGCACATTCCCCAGTGGATCACTCTGCCGACCCAGCCGTGTCTCTCCTTATTCTCCTTTGGTGACTGTACTAAGAGCACCAATTAAGATTTGGTATAACCGTCACTTTCATATTCTCTCAGTTTTTTAAATTCCCAAGCAAAGTCGAGGTACTTATCCTTCTTTTTGTTTTCTTTCAACTTTACTCAGTTATGGATCTATACTAGTCACGGTGTCCAATGTGGTGTGACTACTAGTCACAGTACTTGTTGTGGCTGTTGTGTTCGTGACTACCACATTTGCTTCCGACTGTTTTCTTTGTCAGATCCTTCCGTGCCCACGCTTTGTGTGAAAGATCCACGAAGTGGGTTTGACACCATTTAGCCGAATCCTCTTCTGACAGTCAGGTAACATGAGTGGCTAGATTGTCAAGCAAAGAGAGAGAGAATCCGTTGTTAACAAATAACAAAAATAGTTTTTTTATTGAATAACAAGCAAAAAATCTTTGCTTTGCTGGCAAAAAGAAGAAGAAAAATAACGAGAAAGGAAGAGTGACGATGAGGTGTACTTGGTGTGACACTAATATCTCTAAAGTCTAGGACTTAGAATTTTTGTAAAGTCTGCAGGTTGTTAGGAGTGCCTTTGGTCTAGAAGGAAAGGGATGCTTCTTTGGCAATCTTGAGTTTCTTCTGGGTCTCTTTCCTCATCCTTTCTCGATATTTGAGTGATAGAGAGCTTCCAAAAAAGTAAACAGTTCACCCAGAAACACTGGGAAAATGGTGTGTTTTAGGGGAAGTACAAAGGGGAAAATCGTTGAAGCAAGACACAGAACAGACGGCTCAACAAAAGGAGAGGGTTTAATATCCTCTGAGGTTTCCTCCTTTTATCTTGTATTATTGAACTTTGCTTAGTTTTTTTCTGTGTTTTTTTTTTCTTTGCCTGTTGTCTACGTGTTTTTTTGTTTTATTCCTTTTTAGATTTCTGTCGTAAGCAGCTTTTTTAAATGTCAGGCAGGGGTCAGCCATTGATTGAATAAAAACATGGTGGATTCTGTCCTTCCTATTCTTAATCATAATTTATCTGGTCTTCACGTTATTTTTATTATTGCTGCCTGTCGTTGCCGTCAATTTTGCCTGCCTGATTTTTTGTCCCGCTGCTATAATAAGTGAATAGATTAAAAAGTCAGTAAGAATTGTGGCTTTCAATAGTAGTTCAGATGTAAAATCCGGTTTCTAAAAGTATATTTTTTCTTTAAAAATGTATCAGCTTTCAGTTTGGATTTTATATTATGTTCTGGTGATGTTCTTTCATGTTCAATCTTACTAACTTTAAAATCTGACTGTCCCCAGGAATGGAATAAGTCACTGTAAACTGAAAATTAATGAAGCAGTAGTGTTAACGGGGAATCTAAAGGTAAGTCTGATACCTACTTCTCACTTCCAAAGAGTTTTTGCAATGTTATATAACTATTTCTACTTTTGAAAAATATAAATTTTGGAAAGTTAAGCATACTTACATATTTATATTTAGACATTTAGTATATATATATATATATATATATATATATATATATATATATATATATATATATATATATATATATATAATATTGATAACGTTTTCTCACTACTCTAAGTTATACCATGTTCTTACCAACAATCAAGCAATAAAAATGAAGATATTAATTTCCCCTTAAAAGTATGCGTTGCTCACCTCTTTGGAATCTTGAAAGATACGTCAAGTCACTTGACCTAAACTAGGGTGGTGGTATATGGCAAAAGAGATATTTATTTTCTTGTCTACACTTGGATTGCTATTCTAATTGTTTAGTTGGCAGTTCTTTTTTTTATTTTGGGAATTTTATACTTCCTAATTTTACCTCAGAACAAAACTTGCAAGATTTCAAAGTTTGATAGAGAATCATATATTGTGTTACTTTTTTGTGGTACACTTAATTCAATATATTTATAATAATACAAGAATACTCGACCACATTTTTAGAAATTGACATGAACTCCTTGTTTAAACATAAATTTAAGGTCAATACTGATATAGACGATTTTCTGTTAATATTTCTAAGCATACAAGGGATAATAAAAGTGTTTCGTAACTTTCAACACCAACCTCCCATCATATTGATTCTATTTTGAATTGTGGAAAAATACATCGGTTGTATTCTTTAATCGAACCACTGATTTGATGCTGTTCAACACAAAGTTCTAAAAAGAGTTGGAATTGAGTCAGATCACTTTTATTGAAAAAGGAATGAAACGGGATAAATACTGGAAAGAAAAAAAGTTAATGTCAATGAAAGTCATGACACTAATTGAGTATAATTTTTTTTTAATTTGAATGCAAAAAGTAACATTTCATCTATTTTTATTGATTAGCACAGACTGAACCTGCTTTTTGGACTCCGCTAAATTATTTTGACAATTCATGCAATCAATAAACAAATGACATTCATGTTAATGTCTGATCATTAGATGAGATAACAAGAAACGAATATTAATCTTGATGCATCCAAAATGACACAGATGATTGCGATAAAATTAAATTCTAACGAAAGAAAAAATAAATTCATAATCACATACACATACAAACACCCTCTCTCTGTCTATATATATATATATGTATATATATATATATATATACAAATTACATATGCACGTGCGTGAACACAAATTTACATATATATAACAGGAGCAAATATTTTGAATTAGCGAACAGTTTTTAAAATATCAATAATTTTATATAATCAATTACATATATATAATAGTCTCCAAATATCATCACAGAAATGTAAAAAGTAATTAGAAAATGATAATATAATAAAATGTAGATAATGATATATAAAATACATAATTTTCTTGTGTTCTATGCACGAGAAATTGATGTGTTTTATATATCATTATGTGTGTGCATGCGTGCGTAAGGGTGTTTCGAAAATCTGCATTACAGGGGAAACAGGTCCAAAAATGCACGCTATGCCCAAATCCATTGTAAATGGCCAGTTTTCTTCTACAGACAGTCAAATATTTTGATAAACTGATATGCATATTCATTTGACCTGACAGAAGATTCTAATGTCATTTGGGATGTGATCTAATAACTTGATCAATTCCTTTTAATATCATCTAAATTTTAACAGCACGAGTAGAAACGAATTCAAATATTATGTTTAATGTTTAAACCCTTTTCTTTTCTTGTGAATGGCATTTATTTACGTGAAAAAAAAAAACATTAAACAAAGAATTTTGAATTGCTTCTATACATGTTGTAATAATTTGACAAGTTAGATTATGAAAGCATATAAATTTTCCTATAATTTATTCGTTTACAAAAACTATCCATAATTCTTTTAGATATAATATTACTCAACAATTCATCACAGGTAAACATTCCATTGATTTATGATAGAGAATTTGAGTTGGATAATATCTAAATTTGATTTTATTTAAACTGTACCATTCTTGAGTAGCTATGACAGCATTATTTTTACTTAGTCTATTGTTTGAAGGTGTGATCTCACCTAAAGGAATGTTACTCGCAGATTTAAAACATTCTCCTAAGAAATTTGGCAGTATATGCTACTGTCTATTGTCCACCTTCTGGTGACAAGCTTGGCTGGCCCAGACTCAAAGAAATATTGTAAAAAGCATCACAGATCTACTGCCATAATTTCCAATGAAAACGATGTTTTCTGGATAGTGAGGAGTGCCAATTTTCCGCCATACGTAGCTTTTTGAATTTTGGCCAAATTATTATTTGCCTCTCTCAGCAGCGCTTTCTATATTCTAAGTCACTGATGTGTACTTTTCCAAAAGCCAATCGAGTTTTTTTTTTCTCCCCATGTACTCTTTTAAACCAGCTTTGCTGTGATATGGGACACGTATCAAAATGTATTTTTGCTATATCATTGATTAACCAAGTCTGCAGTATGAAAATGGATTGTCAACAGTAATTCAAGCATGGCTTATTTTAGTCGTGAAAACGATTGCACTGTATATTTTTGAACAGTTATATATTGTAGGGATGAAGTAATTGGACACTAAATAATATTATGATTTACTTCCTTATTGTACCTATCCGACCATATATACTGTACTAAAAGGCATATTCAAGGAGGTGCTCGTAGTGTAATGGATATCATGGTAGGAAATGGACACGGACGTCTGAGATCAAACTCTGGACGATGCTCTTTGCATTTCACTTAACACTAATACTTTTGAGGAATCAAATTATTCTCCTTCTAGCTATAGAAGAATAGTAGGACAGGCTACGCTATTTAACCATCTCAATGACAACCGGTCTAGGAGAAGGAAAATTCTAAATTAAAAGCTGTTCAACTCCACTTAAAACTGAACCTTTGTCACATACTGATCATGTGAAAGGCTTGGTATATCTATATACACGGCTTTAGATGATATAGATCATGTATAGACAGTTTAAACCGGACATTGGCATAATGGTTAGAGTGTTCGCCAATGGCCCGGGAGACCTGGGTTCAATCCAAGGTCGAGTCATATCAAAGACTCAAAAAATGGTACTTGACACCTCCTTGCTTAACACTCAGCAAGGTATGGATCAAGGGTAAAGTAAATCAATCCTGGGAAAGGAGTAGCGCCTTCCCCGACACCTTCGTGTGGTAGCTATCGAAAAGGGAGCCTTCGGGTCACCAGCGACAATGGCTGCCAACTTTACTTTAACTTTATAAACAGTCTAATTTCTATTTGTTAGTTCTCTCTGGGTTTTCTTAAGATTCTACACAGTGACATTTATTGGGCTCTTTTTTTTTTTTCATCAAGTAAGGACCCTTTTTTCCTGTTATCTCGGTTTTCCCTAATTGCTATTGACTTCTGTGGAATTCTATATTTGGCCCTTTTTTTGGTTTGAATGCATTCAGCTGCTGCTTCTATATGGTCAGTAAAAAGTTTTCATATTCGTCATTCGGAGTATGACATTCAGATGTCTATTGAGGAGTATAACACTTGTTTTCTCCTTCTTCTTTGGAATTTAGAATTTGGGCCTGTTAGCTTGTTCTCAAGAAGAATATCTGCGAGATATTCCCCATTTCTGTTTTACGAATTGTGTGAGCAGAATTTGTTATTTCTGTTTTGCCAATATGAATATTCATGTTTCCACCGATGATTAGAACATTGTTTTTGGGAATGCATCAAACAAGTGGATATCATCATCATCAAGTCACTCTGCCAGCAAGGATTTCTAAGACCCTCTCTCTCTCTCTCTCTCTCTCTCTCTCTCTCTCTCTCTCTCTCTCTCTCTCCATTCGTTCTTTATCGTCCGTAGCTCCTGGCAGATCTTCCACACTACATCCTGTGTCCTCACAGAGCTGATGTAGATAATTTTGCTTAGTTGGCCAGCAGACGTGTAGGGGTCCATAGAAGATCGTCACGTGTGAGTTCGTCCTTGTTTCTCCAGCAGTGTCCTGCATGTCTTGCTCGTCTTATTGGATTTTTTTTCTGATGATAAATAAGTGTCCATACAGCTGTTGTTTGTGAGGTGCTGCTTACAGGACTTGTTCAAAATAACTCGTAGCATTCTTGTATAGTTCACATTGATGATGATGTACGTTTCGTCACTGGCATTGGTGGAATAGTAGAAAGAGACAAATGTTGTGCAGGGATTACCTTTAAATGCAGCGCACATCATTCTTGGTTGGATTCTCTCAATGCTATTTAGAGATATTCAGGCCCGAGGACTGAGAATCATTTCTACACCTCCTGTGACGGCATTTACAGATTTTTTCTGATGCAAATATCCATCTATTACCAGTATCGTGGTAATTTCTTGTTCGCTATGATAGTATCAATGTTCTTTTATGTATGCCAAAAAGAACAATTAGAATTCATTTAAGGTCAAATCAATAAAAATAAGAAACTCTGCTGAAGATAGAAAATCACATTTAGCATGGAAAACAGTAAATGAAGTCAGCAGAAAGAAGAGTACCACGAGAATAAAACTGAAACCGAGAAGCCAAGTCGAATGACTTTAGAAGTGAAGAGAACATTTTAAGAATCAGCAGAGAATTTTTTCAGAAATCAACGATAAACCTATCAAAAATATCAATGGCATCAAGACATCAAACTAGGTCAGTTTACGGTTGAATTTAAAGCAGAATAGCGACAGGCCTCGATGAATTACTTCCTGAAATATTGACGACGTGAAAGTTTGACAACATCCTTCTTTGAATAAGCAATACTCTCTACAAACTGAATACGAGAGAGGAATGAAACAAAGGTCATATCTTTCCCCCCCCAAAAAAAAGGTGTCTCGGAATCCCTAAGAATTACAGAAGCATAACCCTTACTTTTATAGCTGCTAAGGTTTATAATGCCATGCTCCCCAACAATATCCAATCTAAATTTGAGAAAATTCTAATGAAAAATCATAAAGGTTTTCGGAGAAATCATTCCACAACCTAGCATATTCTGACAATCCGTCGAATTGTCGAAGGAGTACGTGCAAAAAATCTCGAGGCAATGCTATTGTTCGTAGATTTCTTCAAAGCATTTGATTACATAAACAAAAGGAAGATGGGGTAAATACTATAGCTAATGGCCTCTGCGAAAACAAATGTTACAGCTATAATGACGGTGGACAAATACACGGAAAAGATGGTTCACTCCCCTGATGAGGTCATCGACTTCTTTGACATTGTCACTGGATTTTTAAGGAGTTGCATTTGCGCCATTTATGATTATAATTTGCCTAGATTAAGAACTTCGAAAATCAATAGATTTTATAAAAGCAAATGCTTTAACATTAAAAAAAAGGCAAGGATCAGACGAAATAATTCAGAAACTATAACAGATACAGACTTCACAGATGATCTAATGCTTCTCTTTTCCCAAGCCAAATCTCAATTGCATAGTCTGGAGCAAGCAGCAGTAGGCATCGGATATTAGTTTATACTCTTACAATATTTTAATCTCTCATTAAAGATAGCTCTATGTCGTGTCGTTTTTTTTTTTGATAAGTTAGTTTAATACACATTTATATAAAAACATGAGAGTTGTTGTAATGTTCTAGAAACCTGTGATATCATTGGTTCGCCCTTATAATTAGCTGTTCATGATGATATTGATGCTTCTATATTGGAAGAAGTGACGTATTTTAATTATAATTTCATATATATCTCCGTTTTATGGATATTTTGGATTGTTAGAAAATTACTTTCTGCGGGGACATACATAAATTATTCAGTTGCTATCAGGACAAAAGACTGTTTTGTTCTCTTAGAGCATTTTAAATGTATTGCGTAAATAAAAATCTCGCTTTTTATGTGCTGCTTTTTTTCTTTGTTACATTCATAAAAAATAATTTGTAGATAGATATATAGATAGAAGCAACTGCCACGACTTCAAATCATTGGAGAACACACTTTTAGAAAAGCATTGTATTGCACCTACCATGTATATATGCTAGAGTTATCTGTCAGTCTGTGTCCACTTCTCATGTTTACTCCGCCCAACAAGTCATATACAAATTATATGTCATATTTTTATGGTTTCTAAACTCAGAGACAATTTCTAACTCACAAGAAAGATTAAAGACTGGCAGAGATACACAGATACAACCTATTACGAGTTTTTATGAAAATATTTTCTTCTTATTTTGTACATTGTGTAAGAGGTGTAGACCAGGGTTGCAGGTGTATAAAATGACACTAAAACTGATAGTGATGTGGTAAGTCTTATTTCTTTTAGCCAAGTTATGCAGAACTGATGGATATATATGAAACCCTAAAAACCCAAGGATTTTTCTTAAAATCATTATTGTCAGACTCATTAATGGTGAATACCCTAAACTGCATCTGATGGTGAAGATTCAATTCTGGAGATCTGGGGAGTGTGAAGTTACCTACTCATTGCCATTACTCCCAGGTCAACTCTAATGTGAAATGATACCATCGGTTAGGATCTGGTCCAGTCGGCTGGGTCTGTAGACCACAACGACTACATCTCTGCAGAAGAGTAAGACGCCCCCAACGAGTGTCCTAGATATGACACTGAACAATCTGATGGTGACGCTCCAGTAAGAGGGTCTTACCTATGGGTCAATTAGTAGAATTTTTTAATATTTAAACTGTACTTATGCTAAACTGAATTGTTTAAAATAGAACTGTTTATATTTCTAAAAATGGGTTTGGCATTCAATAACCTACAATGTTTGATATGCCATAAAACCATACCAAACTGTTAGGATCATATCTGTAGGTCAAATAAACTTGTTCAAAACTTATTCTCATTCGACTGGATCTTGTACAAAAAATCTTAAGAAACAACAAAACAAAAAATGTAAATAAGAACACACAACGCAATTCCCTAACCTCTAGGCATGATATAAACCTAGACAAGATCACACGTTTTTAAAATCAACCAGAAAACCAATCAATGGCGTCTTTAAACAATTTCTATTTTTTTCTTAATTTTTTTAAGATTATACTTATTCTTGCTCTGCAGAGACGGGTACTTTAACTCGAACAGAAATATTACTAAAAAGCTATGGTAGAGCAACGAAAATGTAGATTTTTTAAAGCACATAAATTAGTTTACTTCGATAAATTTACAACATTGGTTTTAAAACTTAACTCTCAAAAATTCAAGTGTCTGAAGAGGTAGGTATGATTATTTATTAAAAAGTAAAATCTGCATTTCAGCACACTTTTAAAACATTTTTTGTTGTTATTGAGAGGCTTTAAATGCGAAGAGTGTTATTTGATGCGAGACTTATTCCATTGGCTGTTTTGTGAATAATACGTGATCTATAAAGTTTTCCTCAAGGATTATGCAAACATTAGTCACCACTTGATAGATAGATAGATATTCGTGTATGTGTGTTCATGACATAGTGCTCACTGTATATACAAACAGCTTTTCAACAACAGTATATTTTTAAGTACTTAGGTTTTATATTTAGATCCATCTTATTGATTCTTCCCCGTGTTTTAACATTTACATATTACATGCTTTAAATGAGATTAATTAAATTTTATGAAGCTTATCTTTGTATAGACTTATAATTATCTTCTCTAAGGCAATATAAATGTGTTCATATATACACTGGTGTTTCAAAAGATATGCCACCCAAACGATAAGAGAATAGAACTGACTTTAAAAATGGCCACACTGTACTTGAGGGCAACAGTATTTAACTGTTTAAATGATTGAATCATGCGCTATACACCTTTGAGGATCTATTCGTCCTTGTTATTTCTGCTTTGTTATTTACTAAGGATGAGTTTTCTTCTATTTCTGAATCTCACTTCTACCGATCTTTTTCCGCTTTACTTTTCCTTTAGGGATTTTTAAAAAGTAGGGCTTCGTTTTGCTTAGTTGTTTTCTATGTCGTTAATCAATGACAAGCGTATTTAGAGAATAACTCTTCCAAACGATTGATAGACTTATTTAATGTAAAGGTCGATAGTACAGGGTTTCATTGGTAGATTCCGTGAGACTAGGAGTGTCCAGGATCGAAAGTTCCCAGTCTGCTCATTTGTGTTAACGGCAAAAATTCTGGACGATTTTTCAATGGATTTAATACGTTCCCCAAGGGAATCTCTTAGAAAGATAATTTTGCTGATTTGACTGTCTACTCACACCGTTCAAACAGTTTAAATACGAGTTATTCAAACGTTTTTAGAATCTTTCTCGAAACACACACACACACACACACACACACACACACACACACACACAAATATATATATATATATATTGCACTTGGTTCGCCACAAACCCACAAAGTGATTTAATGACAACCGACAGTGGTATATATATATATATATATGTGTGTGTGTGCAGAAAGTGGCACCATGACGCAATTCCCTCTTCCCCAAAGTGTTTGGGTTGGCCGCCAATCTGAGGACAGATTTACATTTGCATTGATGAAAACAAAACACCCAGGCCACGTCATTGTGTTTGTGGTGGTCATTAGCAATGGCAACATTATGCTTTCATTCAGGTTCCCACAGATTCAACACGGAGGCCTACATTAGGTTCCTAGAGGATATGGTAGCTGCTGAAATACCCTACTCAGAACTCTACGCGATGCCAAACAAGCAGGGAAACCTAATGTTGACAGTAAGACATTTTCTGCGATCACATCAACCCAATATCTGTTCACCTAACTCTGGAGATTGCAATCCATTGATTGTTATGTATGAAGTGTCGATGAGCGAGGGGGCCAATACAATTCTGTTCAACAACAAAGATGAACTGAAGGTAATGATAACGGCCGAATTTAACAATTTAGACAAGGAGATCGTTGGAAAGGCTTGCAGAGGCTTCCAAAGTTGTCTAGAGGCCGTATTTGAAGACAATGTCGATTTCTGTGGATAAATTTAAACTACAGTATTTCAAGATATTTTCATGAAATTTTGGTAAGAATATCTAATAACGTGAGATATCACTGATTTTCTTTTTCATTTTGCATAATCTAAACGAAAATTTACTCAGCACACTATATATATATATATATATATATATATATATATATATATATATATATATATGTGTGTGTGTGTGTGTGTGTGTATTCGTCAGTAAAAACGGAAAATAAACCCAACATATAGGAGTCACAGAAAAGCTATGAAAACGTAGATTTTATATTGATAAAAAATTTTTAAAAAGGTACTATACCAACTGCAGAACATTATTATATATATTAAAGAGGAAAAAGAAAAAAAGCGATGAAACGCTAATAATCGATTGAAAGTTGATAAAAAAGACAAGAGCATGTGAGACAAGATCATGAAACTGCAGATTGTGTTTGGAAAAAAAATTAAATCATTACTTTTCGCGACTTGTTGAATGCGAGGTCTGAACTGATAAGCTGGTGCAGACACATTAGCAAACATCTTTTAAGTTCGTTAGCTCGAGATTGATGAAAAAAATTAGATTTAAAGAAATGAAATCAAATTTAACAAAAAGAAAAATACTTAAATAAAAATAGTGGGTTATTTTGGACAACATATTTAGCAAACGCTGAAGGGAACTGTTGCTTCTCCTACTTTATTGATGGAAAGAAAATAGGATTGGTACATGGAGGTTACAAAGTTAGAGTGAATTCGATTTTGAGAAAGACGCATATTGTGTGTCTGATGATTGGGTAGAAATCATAAAACTGATTGAAGTGCAAAGAAAATTTTCGGATTTGAAATCCTGTTTTAATTCGTTTTTATGATCGATTTCAACAGGACTTTTTTTTAAATACATACACAACTTACACACACACACAAACACACACACACCAATATATCTTTAAATATAAGTGTATAAACACACACACACACACACACACACATACACATATATATATATATATTTGGGAGTGTGTGTGTGTGTGTGTGTGTGTGTGTGTGTGTGTGTGTGTGTGTGTGTGTGTGTGTGAGTGTGTGTGCGTGCGTACATACGTAAGTACGTATGTATGTACTTCGGAGAGAATAATTGAAATATTTTGCCATTGCAGAAATTTTAGTGTCATTCTTGAACACTTCAAATAGAATTAATAAGGTCTTTGAAGTTTACAATGTTGTCGTTTAAAAAAAGCGGAAATATTTTATGATAAATGATAGCCGAATTTATGATTCATAATCAAATCTGTATGTTCTTCCTGATATTCATTTTTTTGTTTGTTTTTGTTTGCTTTTCGTTGTTGTTTTTTTTTTTTTTTTTTTTTGCTTTTTGTTGTTATTTGTTTTTTACTACTTATAAATTGCTTTCTTGTTTTCACAACAAAAGAAAAACAAAAGTCACTGCGAAGCAACTTATTACACCTTCTTTTTTAAGAATCCCTTCCCAACAAGTAATTCTGAAATACCCATGGTTGACGCTTCACGCACAACACGGAGCTCGGTAAGATTTTAGAAGAGTTAGTTATATCACAAGATTCGTGGACATTTCTTTATGTCAGTCCAACGAGAATAAATTAGGTTTTGTTTTTGTTTGGTTTTACGGCATAACAACCATTGTAGGTTTTTAATGCCAAATCCTGTTTATACATATATCTTAAATATATATATGTTTTGTAAAAACATCTTGGGAATAGTATTCTTAAACGAGCCTGAGATCATTTTTGCATACAATTAAATGATTTCAAGTATTACTTTATCACAGTCACCATTTAACATTTGTCAATTGTTTGTTCTATTTGACCGTAGATAAGATCTTATCAGGTGTTACCACTCCGGGTCAGCAATGGTGATGAAGGGGTACTCCACGTTCTCCAAACCTCCAAGGCTGGAACCACGTCATCAGATGGATAAATGTCATATCTAGGACACGAGAAAAATCAATGTAGTTAGGTTCAAAATATTACTTCATTTGCAGCCAGATTGTTTCTTGTTGCCTAAAAACTAAAACTCTATAGTAATAATTGAATATATTCTATTTTTCTCTGCAGATGACTAAATGAGTTCTTGGTTTAATCTAGTCTATTATTTAACGACATATTAAACGTTAATGGGTTATGTAATGTGGATATTCGATACACATGATTAATATCCTGTTAAATAATTTCAAGTATTCCTAACCATTACTGATAATTAATCCACAATTATATGCTTCAAGCAATTATTCGTACTTTTTTGATAATATTTATATAGTTTCCATTATTCCTATCAAATACCAATAATTTAAAATATTTTTTCAACTACTCCGATTTGATAATAATTATTTGCACACAGTTATATGGTTTCAAGTATTTTCAAACACCTATTCGACCCATTGGATCAGGGTGGACCCAGGAGAGATAGCAATGATAGAATGACTTCACACTCCCCAGAGCTCTAAAACAAGAGTCTCACAACCAGATGAAGTTTAGTGTCATACACATTACACCCTTTTTATAGGACTCTTACCTCTCAATAGGGAATACAGTTGGAGTATTCTAAGGCTCACCGACAGAGTTAGAATTCAAATTGCGTTACCAATTTTTGTATGCATATATTATGACTTAAAAAGAACTGTTACTGTCATCGAGAGGAGGTCTTTAACAATCATCATCAGTTATTTGAATTCGATGATAATTATGCATGATTTAAATTTCCAGACTTTAAAAGGAAACAACGATTTTTTCACTAGAATAATTATGCATATCTAATTGAACATTATTAGTCAGTTTTTTTGTTTTGGTTTGTTTGTTTGTTTGTTTGTTAGTCAAGTAGATGATAAATAATTATACTTTATATCAATTGAGTAGTTAAGACTTGAAATATGGGCAAAAATAAAATCGATATGTTACTTAAGTGTCACTCACTTAAAGAAATCTTTCTTCCCAAATCTCTGTTACCGCTCGACCTCTGAAGGAGTGAAAATTACCCCCAGCTTCACTCTGACTCAGAGTATAAGTATTTTTCAGGGTCCTATCTATAGGTCAACTCGACCTAATTGAAAATTATTTGTGTTTGATAGGAATGCTTGAAACCATATATCTGCGTGCACATTTCTTGTATTAGATAGGAATACTTCGATTTATACGGATGTATGCAAAAAAATAATCATTTTTGAATAGAAATAGTTCCTTGAAACCATGTAATTGTGTACAAAGCATTAGTTTTACAAAGGAATAATTGATACAATATTACTGTGTTTTATAGATGAATACTTGAAACAATATAACAGCGAGCAAATTATTTGTATTTGATTGGAATAATTGATACCATATAACTAGGTGCAAACGAATCCTTATTATAATAAACAAACAAAAATATTCGATAAAAAAATGATTTAAATAGAACTTTAAAAATTTACAAATGAATCAATTTCAAAATGAATTAAACCACGAGGGGTTGAAAAACCATTAAATAAGCCAAACCAGACCATTTCTGCAGGCTTTTTAACTAATACAATTCAGTACGATGTTGTTGTATTTTATATAAAATCGAATGGGAAAAACAGCTAATTTGCTTTTTAAAGATTTTACTCTTACTCTTACTCTTACTTAGAAATCGACTTCACTTTTTACTTTATTGATCCTCTCTGACTGTGACAACTAAATTTCTGCTATTTGACTCACTTATCTGCCACATTTTCAAAGGCCACTGTTTAATATGCATTAATATTTACTCATTCAATGGAGTAAATTCTATCAAATATGTAGAAGTTTGGCTACCATAATCAACCCATCGAAGTTGAAATGGTTAAAAAAGAATTAAAAAGAAAGGTTCATTTCTGAACCAACCAATGAACTGAAATCAGCCAATCAGTTGTCAAGTCTCCAGTCTTGCGCATACGTTAAGTAAAGCGACCAATACGAAGACTTGAATTGCCCTCTCGAGCCCTTCGTGTTTTGTCTCCATTCATTAACACCGTCATGGTGCATCACTGTAACAAACAACTTATTTTATATCTTCTCAGTAGCGAGTTTGTTTTTTTGTCATCTTTTCAGTGCCGTACGTACGCATTCTCTATGTTTTATAATGTATTTCTAGTAATTCTATGTTGTCATTTCTATTTTGAATGTTCGTGATGTTTTATTCTTGTAACGTCTATGTTAGAAAACATGTTGAATTCATCAATGTATACGTTTTATATCCGTTTCATTACCATATAAGGACTTTGACGTGTTTCAGCGAACATAGGGTAAAATACAGCTTTCATCATCATTTTCATATATTTAATTCTTTGTCTTGCATGTGACATTAAACAGTGTTGAGACTTCTGCTCTGTAACTCTTGGAAGTGTGAAGATATTCCTTAATTGCCATTACTCCCAGGTCCACCCTTACCCGGAGTTGTAGTATCTGTTAAAGTTTTATTTATGTTCCAAATAGTCTGAAAATGATTAGGTTTGTTTGGTTTGTTTGGTTTTATGGCATATCAACCTTTGTAGGTTATTTAACGCCAAATCCATTTTTATGTAAATAATCTGTTCTATTGAAAACAGTTCAGTTTAGCATAAGTACACAGTTTAATTGTCAGAAACATTTCTATTTCAAACTATTTAAGCAGTTATATGTAACAATTCAGTTAAATGTAAATACAGTTTTAATGTCGAAAAACAGTTCCATTTGAAACAATTCTGTTAAGCATAAGCACGCAGTTTAAGTGTAAGTACGGTTTAATTGTCAAAAACGTTTCTATTTCAAGCTATTCAGTTTACTCAATTCATTTTAGCATAAGTATGCTGTTAGTTCTATTTAACCCATAGATAGGGCCCTATCAGGTGCTACCACTCCGGGCCAGAGTGGACCTGGGAGCGATGGCAATGAAGGGGTACTCCGCATTCCCCAAAGCTCCAGCACTGCTGGAACCTCACCATCAGATTGTTTAGTGTCATATCCAGGACACTCGTTGGCGGGGGGTTCTTACCCCTCTGCAGAGGTGCAGTCAGTTTATTCTACAGCCCCAGCTGACTGGGCAATGAAAATGATTAGTATTAGATAGAAAGATATGAAGCTATATAACTGTGTATTGATTATTTGGTAAGAATCGTAACTTGACACTATGATCGTTTTAAAATAATAATAATTATTAATTGCCTTATAATTACTTGCAAAATAAAAACTTCATCATTCAGTCCATTCCGTTAAACAGCCAATAAACAATAACTAAACGAATAATGGATAAGACGCAAGATATTTTTCCTTGAATAGTTGAACATTCTGAATTTAAAATATATATATATATATATATATATATATATATATATATATATATATATATATATATATATATATATATAACAAGATTAAATCATTTAAGATAATTGTATATTTTTTTCCGAGGCTTGCAGAAGAAAATGTCTTGGAATAACTTAATATAAAGGAAAAATTATGAAACTTAATGGAAATAATGATACCATTAATTCAAATTATTCAATCTAGTTGGTTTCAGGAATATTTTAAAATATTTTACAAATTATCTTTTTTTATTTCCTGCTTAATAAAAAAAAATCTACGTGAAAATACTCTACGTATTCTGACAGCTTAATCTTGCCTGGAGTTCTAGAATTTTTTTAAATACCAATTTTGCCAGGGGTAGTAGAATTTGAAAAAAATACTAATTTCGCTAATGCTTGATCAGGAAAAGAGAATACTTTAGATACGCCGGTATTTGTCAATCTCGTACTTATATTCTTGATATATGGTCACGTGATCATTAATTTATGGAATAAATTTGTGAATCCGAACGATACTTCTTGGCCTTTCTATCATGTTTAATTTTCAATCTTACAAAATCAAAACTAATTTTATTTCAGAATAAGTAATTCAAAATTTGATCTATAGAGTTGTATATAAGGTAACTAATTCTCAAATCCCTTAACCACCAGGCATTTTATTAGAACAAGTTAATCTTAAAATATACTCACAATCACCAGCCGAATAAAATCAAACTTAAGAGCAGTAACATTAAGTAATCATTCTCCTTTGAAAGTCAGTTTACAGGGTTGAAGCGTAAATTTTATTGCATAAGATAGAAGAGATACAAAGAATGCATTGCTCTCATTCCCACTACGCTGTAAAATATGATGGGGGTTACGCGATTAAGACGACCCACGATAGGATAGATTGTCGGATTCATAAATTTCTTTGTTAACTATGGTTGAGGCTTAAACTGTCTGTTTATTCTATTTGCAGAATTGCCATCAATACGCGAATTAGTGACTTCTTCAAGGACAACATTCACCATTACTCAGTTACGTTATCTTATTTTGACGTTTTGCCGAAGTATATGAAGCAATTACCTTGCAATTTTCTATAACGAAATAAATTTCCATTTCCTTTCTTTCTTAGCTGTAAACCATTTCAGTAACAACGGATAAAGCCCGAATAAATAATGCATTCGAATGAAAATGCCAGTGAAGTCCTTCCACTGTAATAAAAAGAAAATATCATTTTGTCCTGCTCGGTGGGCGCGACTGTACTGTGTTTCCTTCGGATGCATGCCATAGTCAATGGACAAAAACAATTTCATTGCTTAACTATACTATATATGACGGTATATAAGACACAGGGAGGTAAAAGACGCTCCCCAATTTCAGCAGGGCAAATAAAGAAAAATTAGTCATTAGTAAAATTTCTATCATTGTCGTAATGCGTCATCTTCCGTTCCATTGAGAGCATTGCTAATGTTATACTTTTTATAAGACTTCACAACAATTTCTTGTCTAATACTATCCAACACTTGCTTCACCAATAACAAATATACATTTTGAATTTATTGCATGTAATTTTAGTGAAACAAAGTACTTATATTAGACGTGTTGAAATTAATATAATGAATATTATCAATTATAAAACTTTTAATCTGCGCAATAGCCTTTTAAATTACGACAATAGATACACGAAAGTTACTCAAAAGTCTAAGCTAATAGGCTTTGCCTGGTAGCTAATTTCAACCGGCTATGCGGAATTTCAAACCTACATATGGCATATAAGACGCTGGGAAATTTTAAAACATAATTTTAGAAAAAAAAGGTGCGTCTAATATGCCGTCACATACGGTAATCGCATCATATATCTAAAAGATACAATTACTTGATTTCCAGATTTTCCAACATTTTTCCTCTATATATACATATATGCCCCCTGTCGTGGGTTGAGCACTCAAGTGGGAAATTTGCCGACTGCCACATACGTTAAAATGCTATTGCTCTTCTCATAAATAGAGTACTCTGGTAGCCGATAACTTATGTGAAAAGCATATTCGTAAAAAATACCATCGCTTAAGCTGAGAATGACGATCGCTCTGGAGTAAGATGTCCAACTGACTTTACGTCAGTCGGATTTCCTTCTCAGCTTGAAGCATTTGGTGGTCTAGCATACTGAAGAGTTGTGGCACAACGAAACAGTCTGTCGGTGGATAACAATATATATATATATATATATATATATATATATATATATATATATATATATATCAACCTCTTCACATCAGCAGAATGTGACATAAGGTCAATTTATTTTCAAGTGGGGCATAACAGGTTTGAATTCAGAGTTTTCCTTCTCCAAGACGGTTTGCCATACCAAAGTTAAAGAATTTAGTCTGCTTCATCATTTACCCATAGCTGAGAATTGTTGGATGAATACCTTTCCTCAGAGTATTAGTGCTATATGAATTGTCGCGTCGACGTATTCATTTCCAACCACAATAACCCTCACACTACGGCTGCCTCACTCTCTCTATATATATCTAGTAAGTAAGTTGGCCGACCGTTGTTGAGGGCGACCCAAGATTCCTTTTTCAATAGCTACTACATCGAGGTGTAGGGGAGGGCGGTACCCCTTTCCCTTGAATGCTCCACTTACCCTCGATTGATACCTTATAATGATGTGTGTTAAGCAAAGTGGCATCAAATCCCATTTTTTTGTGTCTTTGGTATGACTCGACCTGTGATTAAACCCCAGTCTCCCGGACAATTGGCGAACACTTTGACCATTATTCTAATATGCTGGAAGACAGCATTTTTTTCTTTTAAACACGTTTAATTAAATAGAACAGACACTTATTTTCTGCCTATTTATTGTTGATCTGTCAAGTCTTCGTATAAAACGTTTGATATTTGAATTGACTGAATTCAAGAAAGCACCGTATTTTGCCTGAGAACTTTCGGTCACGGTTGGAACCATATTCGTGAGAACGAATAATAAAATGACAAACGCAATAATGAGACGTAAATGTTTATAAAAAGAGTAAGAGTAAGAACAAGTTGGCGGGGAGTTTACGGAAGAAAATAATTTTACATAAGGTAAGACGGGAGAATTCGCGGGAAAGAGTTAAAGGAATTTTAGAATGGGGCTGATGTTTTCAAAGATGAGTTTGCTTAAGGAAGGTTTTTTAATAGACAGCTTCAAGAATTTGAAGTTTTTTGTTTTGTTTTATTTTGTTTTGTGTAATATGGAGGTGTTTCATTAAGAATTTTTCTGTGTCTAGAGGAAGGGAATGAATGTGCTTTATGTGTTGAAAGATGAAACTAGCATTGGATAGGTGATGTGAAAAATATCTCGACAGAGTTCCAGTTCTCAGACCTACGTAGATACTTTATTGGAGAAGTATTCCCCAAGTGAACATTTACGAACACTCTAACCATTATATCAATGGGATAGTTGAATTAATAAATAGATGAAAAAGTTTGTTTTTTTTTAATCAAAAAGTGCCCTATTCCAGAGCAGTGTAATACATAAAATAAATTGTTGTTTACTCACTCTGCAGCAACCTCATAATCGTCAGTTTCATGTATTTTCTATGTAGTAAGTTTAGTCTTATCTGACGATTGTATTTCTTTTTAAATGTATATATATATATATGTGTGTGTGTGTGTGTGTGTGTGTGTGTGTGTGTGTGTGTGTGTGTGTGTGTGTGGTATGGTAACTAGTCTTAGAGAAGGAAAACTCTGAATTCAAACCTGTTAAAACTCTGAATTCAAATGGCTTAAAAATTGACCTAGTGTCACATTCTTTTTGTACTGAGGGGTGGGGTATATATATATATATATATATATATATATATATATATATATATATATATATTATCCAAAGAAGCGGAAGATGAATATATATATATATATATATATATATATGTATATATATATATATATATTGATAGAGAGAGAGAGCATAGAGAAGAAAATCTTAAAATCAAGTAATTATATCGTTTAAACAAATACGTCAGCTGAGCTTGATTTTACTCTGTCTACAGCTGCAGTGCCACTCACAAATTCTACAACTATCATATTTAGAATCAATTGACAACAGTCGACGTCAAAAACACTGAACGTGGAATTGAACGAGAAATTTACGTGTGAAGTCAATGAGCTAAAGATCAATAATGTAGCTTTGAATGACTGACGAGAAAGCAACGTAAAAATTGACAGGAAATTGAAGTTCAAGTTCCTTCATACAATGCATAAATCAAGTTTCTTCAGACTATATATGCACAAATCGTGTGCAATAATATGCTCATTTGGTCATATATAAGCCGAATGTTTTTTAACTTTCCGATTGGATATAACAATTTTGTTTATTTAACAAGTTATCACCATTTTCTGTTTTTCTCTGAATATTTCATGTTACAATAGCCGCGGCATGCAATGACTTTTACTGTAGAAAATGGACTCGGTGAGCCACGTTCAAATCCAGCACTGGGTTTATTTACGTTTCACTTTGCGCTAACACATTTAGGAAAATCATGAATCAATATCTTTTAACCCACTCACTCCTAAATAGGAATAATAAGGCAGATTGGACTATTTAGCATTGGAACAGCGATCAGTTTATAGGAGAAGGAAAATTCTAAATTCAAATCAGCAATGCACCACTTAGAAATTAAACATTGTGTCTCATTCTGTCGTAGGCAAAGGGGTTCGGTAAATACAAGAAACATGCGCGAACTTTTTGAGTACCATTGGTGAGATCGCATTCCAGACACTGAGACGCTGTGGAGGAATTTTTTTCTTGGAATTTCTGAGCCTCTCTCTAGTCACTCAAGGTATCAGTCTATCTGTACATCTTATCATCTGAAAGTTATTTCCGTGAGACAGATTTGGTCATATGCAAAAGTCCATTTTGCTACACACTACAGCTTGTCTGTTGAATCATTCATGACCTGCGTGTTAGATAGCAATTCTTGCTTAGATATTCGAAAAAGACCGGCTAAAGAGTGGATAAGCTTTTAAGTCGTTTCATAAGCTCCTGAATTTTTCAGCAGGGAGATTTTTTTCTTCTCCAGCCTCTAGCAATTTAGTTGAACTTATTACTAAATTTTGATGGCATTTCTTTATTCGCTGAACTTATAGAATAAAGCATGAAAAGATATCTCCTTAGAAATTAATATTGGTTTGAAATCTTATATTTTATCTGCTTCAGAAAGCTCTATTTTGAGAGCGAAAATCCCCGACGAACTTTAAATTCTTCTCAGCAATGATTTTAACTATTCCTGAATACCTAGTTGAAATATGCCTTGTTCGGACAGACTGATAATTGTAAACATGTATCATAGGACCAAAGTGTTGTGTTTTAAAGAAAGGAATCCGCAGAAAAAGAAATACTCAAACTCAAAATTTAAGGGAGAAAAATAGTAGTCGTTTTTTTATTCACTTGCACTAACTACAATAGTTCTAGCTCGAAAAGTTCGTTTCGTTATGTTCTTTCCCTCCCTTCTTCTTGGTGGCGACGGCGGGTGTCGGTGATGGTTGGCTGTTGACACGCTCCTGACAGTAGGGTCGTAACAGGTTGGTAGGACGAGTTGGGGTCTCCTGGACCTTTGACGCACCTTAAAGCACCTGTTTGAAACCTGCCTTCAACTCTGCCAAAATCTCCTGACTTGTTTTCTTACATAGAGATTTTAGAGAACGAATCGAAGATCCCAGAATGTTCGATGTCACCGGTGAAACTGTCGTAAAAAAACGTGATAATTCATGTGTGATTATATTAAAATCACGTCTGAACCCTGTAGGTCATTGTGCCCGCACGCGCTAGGTTCTTGACATTTTCACTGACTGACGACAGGGCCCATCCGTTATATTACAAACACACACACACACACACACACACACACACACATACAGACTTTATTATTCTAATGAACATTGCGATGGAAATATCTTATATCATAATTAATCCTCTAAATAATAAGATTATTGCTCCACTGGACCACATACAAGCAAGTAATTCACATTGCGCTCAAGGAAAAGTAGTTTTCTCATTGGATAACTACGGACTTAGTTTCCATTTCGACACAATTTTTGAATGACTGCTAACAAATTACGGGAACAATCATTTTCCTAAGAAAAAAAAATACTTCCTTTTATTAGGCTAGTTTTAGGTAGCCATGAGCAGAATTCAGAAGTCCTATATGCTGAAAATTCACAGTATAATAATAAAAAAGGAAAACAAACACTCCATAAAAATCTCTCCAGAGATTCTTTCTGGGTGAAAATATCTGTGACAAGATTTCCAGGGCGTGTGAAATATAAATATAAATGAAGGATTCAAATTCATGACATTCGGTGAAAATCAACGCCCATCTTTACCGGTTCCCATCAAATCACCGGAGTTAAACAGTGATAAGTATGCTCCGTTTTTTGATCTCTGGAGATTTTGGTAACAAATAATAACTAATAATTTACATTCTTATTCTATAATGTTCAACTAAAAATTATCAAGTCCAGGTATCTTTGGTTTAGAAAAAAATTAACTTTTATTACAAACATTTTTTTAGAGTAGACTAATTTATTGGGATTTGCTAGAGATGATGTACACAATAATATCAATTGATGCTTCTAGTTTGGTAGATTACTAATTTATGTTGAATTCATTAAGCCCAAAGGACTGCGGAATCGTTGTAAGCGAGTTCGTGCTCCAGTCGCGCTATTACGTTCACTTTCGGGCAAATACTCTTGATAAAGGTATGAAGCCCCTTATCCTCCCAGCTATCGGTTAAATAGTACCGCTACTGTTCTTCTAGGAGAATAGCTTTGGCATTAAATAACCCACAAAGGTTGATATGCCATTAAACCAAGAAACCAAACCATTAAGCCCAAAATATACCTGAAAGGAGTTGTGGACAGTTCTTTGCCCTATCAAGAAGGTAATGACAAGAGTTACGGTTCTTTGTCCTATCAAGAAGGTAATGACAAGAGTTACGGTTTAGTGACGAAAGCATCAGCTCTCGTTTGAATAGTGATGTCCCTTTGAATCTTAAAAAGTTGCCGGCGGAGTCCCGTGGTGTATTGGCTTAAAGCGCTGGACTGTCCCCTCGAAGTAAGCAAGTTCGAACTCCAGTTACGCAATGCAGTTCACTTCCGAACTAATATCCCTGGAAAAGATATTGGACCCCACCCCCCTTATCCTTCCATTTATGAGTTAAATAGTATTACTGGTGTTCTTCCCCAGAAAGAGACTTTGCATACTCCACTAAATTTGATTGGCCTTTAAACAAACAAACAAAACAAAACCAAAGCATTAAATGTATTGCCATTTACTATCAAGCACAGTGAGTATATGGGGCAGGAGTACTTAGTTAAGCAACGTTTAGAAAATAAGAATATAATGGTATGTTGGCTAGTGTTGCTAATCCATTGCTACTGAATAATGAGTTCAAGCCCTACTGGGTCCCAAATAATTGCAAACTTATGACAAATCTTGATTGTGCTTAGTTTTTGGGTTATTTTTTTTAGACTTTTGGTTCATTCGCGTGGAAAACATTGGTTCCCGTTAAAAACACAAGTTAAGCTGCTATGTGTCTGTTCAGTACTTGAATGGGTGACCACTTAGTAGGAGCATGCACTGTTAGCCTCCAAAAGACTGTGTGTCAGACTAAGCAAAGCTTTCTAAATAATTATATCAATGACCATCTTAACACCCGTATGTATTACGGGTAAGTTCTTGTATATATAATCAGCCTTATATCCACAATCGAAAAGTATGTGTGTGTGTGTGTGTTTGTTTAGTTAGTTTCATTTTTCTTGAGGTAATGAGGCCAAATTATTCAGAAAATGTTCGCAATTTGTTCCAACGAGAATTTTCAAATGTGCCGGAAGAAACCAGAATGTAATAGCTTTATAAATATATCGTAATTTTGAAATCATTAGAAGTGATTGCTCTCTCTCTCTCTCTCTCTCTCTCTCTTTCTCTTCCTATCTCTCTCTCTCTCTCTCTCTCTCTCTCTCTCTGTATATACATATATATATATATGGATATAGATTTAGCAATACATTTGCTATTACTAGTTTATCTTAACCTGACTTTTTCTCTACTTCTATGTGCGTGCTTGTGTGCAAATGACGCAAAATTTTACTTCTATATACAAAGCATATATTAGCTAATGAATGTACATATAATAATACGAATTTAAGAAATAAACGAGTACATTTAGTCTCGCATTCTTATCCTCACTTAATGTAACCTTTGCCGAAAGCAGCTGAATTTACTTAGCTGTGGTTTGCATATTTAATGCTAAAGCATAATTGAAAAAAACAAAACAAAAAAACAGCCATGTTGTCACAAAATAATTCTATTTCAAAACTTCATTTTTTCTTCTTGGAATAATTTCTCGAATTAACATGTTTCTGACAGTTTTCCCCTTGTATATCTTATTTTCTTCCTTAAAAGTAAAGTTGGCAAAAATGTTTAAATGTTTCTTCGGCTCAAAATGTCAAGAGGCTTGCTCCAAACAAGGTTTGCATAATTACATTACAAAAGAAATATAATTATATTTCTATAAATAATTAGCTATCAGCATAAAATGGTGTCTCTTATTCAATTTTGTGCATGTCAGTTTTGGAAAGCTTGTCGCTGGACCAGTTCTTTCTCCTCACATTTCTGGACATTCTTCTTTTCTTTCCACTAAGCCGCTGATGAATTTTACCAGAAGGGTCCAAGAATCAGAAGATAATGAACGTTAGAAAATTGCATCAGGATTTTCTCGTCGTTTTCCTTTCATGTTGTTTTTCTTTCTACACGTCTTAAATTGGTTTTATTTTGTCACACTAATTTTCAAGGCAAACCAATTGGAAACATTTTACCATAATTATATAAATATATCCTCTTGTTCGGCTGTGAGATACATAATAATTTTCATATATAATTGCTATTATTGTACTTAGATATTTCCACTGAAAAATCTGCATAGCCATTTAACGATTCTTTTAAACAAAGAAAATAATTTGTTTTTGTAGACATTAATCTTGATGTCGAGTCATATTTATGGAATTCATATTTTTTAATTGAAAATAATTAATAAAAACAGGAATTTCAATATAATTAGTATTTTTTAAAAGATTCTCTGGGTTTTTACGACTTATTAACATTTGTTTGATTTCTTTGAGCCGATGTCAGCTACACAATTGTTTCAAATTATACACGTATATTCACAATCATTTAAAAAAGGAAAACTCTTCCTAATTAAAAGAAACATCAATCGTTTAAGCGTCAATGCACAAATGTTGTTCGAAATCATTTTCAATATCATTTTAAGATGAGACACAAACACCTATTATCACTCTGTGTTTGAGGGACCTGATTGTAAAGACTTTAGCAAGTCGCAAACAGATCCTTATGTTCTAAAAAACCTTGGATGACATTCTGACTGATCGGTCTTGAAAAACTATTTCAGACATTAAAATGGTCACGATAAGTAATTTTTACCAGCAAAATAGAAAGTTTGTATTTAAAATAAGATTAAACAATTTTCTTCTTTGCAAACCGTGTACTTCTCCAGGATAAATCTCACAAATATTTAATGAATATCCTTGAAAGAAAGAAATAAAATACAATATAAATATTATCTTTTTAAATGGTAAGTGACTTTTGTCTCACTTTATACTTATATTTAGTAGGTCTAATTTTTTAAAAGATATTCTTTCTTTAATTGAAAGTAAGAAGCTCTTTCCGACTTTCCATTTAAATTTTGTTGAGTCAAATAAATAAGAACCGCTTGCGAAACGGAAAAGAACACATTTAATAAAAAAAAAAGAATGTTGTTTTTATTTATTAAGCGTTTCTGAATTTTGCCCACAGGTTACTTATACTACTTTCGGATTCTAAAAGGTCATTTATCTTCAAACTTAAAAGACACATTGCTGCTTAAATAGGACTATCTGACGAAAAACTTGTGGTTTCACTCTTAGTTAGTTGTTATTTAATAAGATTTCTTGGTTTCTCTGTTTAATGGCATATCAACCATCGCGGGTTATTTTATGCCAAAGCCACCCCTGTAGAAGGACAATAGTGGTACTCTTTAAACTGTAACTGGGGAATAAGGGAGTACACACCTTTCTCAAGTGTATTAAGGTGAAAGCGGAAGTTATTGCACTATTCGAACGGGCCAACTACGATATCGTAGTCCAACACTAAAGCCTCTACAACACGGAGAATCTCCCCTTACAAAGCTTTGTTAATAGGTCTTAATGCTTCTAAGTGGTTACTCATCCAAGGACTGAACAGAAACACTGCTGCCGGATGATTTGACGGGATTTGATGTTTTCATTGTGACTTGACCATAAGTACTTTTAAGATTTCTTGAGTTTGATTCACTTTTGTTTTAAGAAAAAAACCTCCGAAAATTTGTCTCCGAGCGATTTCCATCATCGGTGATTAATTTTAAGGTTTTTATCAAGATTTTTTATTGATCTTTATTTTTTGAAGAAAATATGTCAATTTTTAATCAATATTATTGATCTTCACGTATATTTTCTTTCATTTTAATTTTTATTGCTTGGATTTTATCTCACACCACAGCGAGGAACAGAGCGTATCGGAATAAATAACAAAGGATAAGTTATTACTTTTTAATATCTGGGATACTTTCTGTTCAAAGTGTAGCGAAAGTTTGAATATTTGTTGTTCTCAGTGGCCTTTTGTTACATTAGAGTTTTAGGTTTTTTGTTTGTTGTTGTTGTTGTTGTTGTTGTTGTTGTTGTTGTTGTTGTTTATGCATGTTTGTATGATGTTGAAGACTAACATGACAAAGCATGACGGAAAACACTACAAATTCTAGATCTCTCAAAATTCTGGAGAGAAAGCATCCCAGATAATAAAAACAAGACATTTTTTGGATCTAAAAAATATATAGCATTTGGATTATACCGAGAAAATGATGATGGATAGCCCTCGGGAAAATATTCAGAGAATTTTTATACAAATTTAATCAAGCTGAAGAAATTTTGTGACAACAAGAAAAAAGATATTTCAAATACTGTTAAAAAGGACTTTGTCTTCTTAACGAAATATGCTTAAAAGAAAACTACCACCAAAATAAGCCTTTCATATCTATCTATCTATCTATCTATCTCACTATATACATATATATATATATATATATGCCTTTCATATATATATATATATATATATATATATATATATGAAAGACACATATATATATATATATATATATATTGAGAGAGCGAGCGAGAGAGAGAAACATACAGACAGACAGACAGACTGACAGAGAGAGAGAGAGAGAGAGGTGTCTGTCATTATTAATAAAATGACAGTTCTACAAATTTGATAAGTTTGACTTCTTTAACTTCTGCAAAAAGTTTGTTGAAAAGCAACAACATTTACAGTCCCTTTCCTTGGTAAAAAATATTAAAGCTTTAAATAACCAAATATTGTATGAATAAGAAAATATGTCATAGCAGTTTGCATTGTTTGAAACTAGATAATATATGTTGCGTATGCAAAAGATTTTAAAATGTGTCTGTCACAATGTAGAGAGGAAGTATATTTATAGCGCTAAAATTATATATTATGTTACGTGATAATAATCCACAATAAGGGATATGATATCAGTACAAGTATTTCTATATAAACGTAAACAAGAAACCATATTTCTTGAAAAAATAGTTAAGGGATACTGAAATAAGATACATACCCAGGAATTAAAAATTAAAGATTAAGTGACATACATTCAAAAGAAATAAAAGAAAAGAAACTGGACAACACTAAAAACGATTCTATATTGGATTAGACTTCGAATTAGTTTAATTTATTCATTTTTGAATATAATTGGTTAAAAATGCATTTTCAATAATTAAGGTGTGAAAAGATTTTTAAATAATTTAGGATTTTGATCCTACAAGTTTAGCAAGTCGAATTCAGATATTATATTCTGCAACTCGAGGAAATATCGACGTCCTGGTAAAAGGCACTGATCGGTCAAAAATGCAAAAAGACACGTTCACATTACAAGATTTCTGGATCCTTCTTTTTTGTACAAAAATTAACAATTATGTTTTGAAAGGATATCAATTGATTTTCCATATATATATATATATATATATATATATATATATATGGCAGGAGTCCCCATTGCGTAGTGGCTGACGTGCTAACTGTGACATCGTCGAAAGTAGCTTCGAACTGCTGTCAACTCTTGTCTCCTTATTACGTTCGTTCTCAAACTAATACCCTTGGGAAAGTTATGAACCATCTTATTTCCCGTGCTATCGGTTACATAATACCATTAATGTTCTTCCACAAATTAGCTTTTTCACATTAAATTACCCATGAAGTTTTATATGCCATTAAACAATGCAAAAGTCTTTCAAAAAGTTCTAAGCCTTAGCCAGATTTTAGATTACTCGTATACTTCTCAAATCTGTATGAGATTCAACAGCGCAGAATTGAGATATAAATTCCCGATTGCTTTTATCATAGTGTGTTGCAATAAAAATAACTTTAAAAAATGGCTCTCCTCTCTGATGAGGCTTTGAAATTTTTGTACAACCCTATATATATATATATATATATATATATATAACAAGATATCCAGAGCAAATATTCTTTATATGAATGGTGCTAATATATTGGGCTGTACTACTTTCTTCAGGGAATAATGATTGTTGTTTGATATTTCATCAGAAAAAAAAATTCAAATAAAAAGATTTTAAAAAATTAGAATTCATAAACGAAAAAATTAACACTGTGAGTAAGAAAACGCAAATTTTAAACATAAATATATTTTATAGAAACATCATTTTACCAACTAATTTAACAACATATTTTTATCCTAAAAAATTAAACAACTTTGGTATCAAAACAGTTAAAAATTATCCTAAAACAATTAGGATCATTATAATTATTACTACTTATAGCATTTGCGGTAGAAGAACTAATAGTAGTTGTAGTAGTACTAGTTAAATAGTTTCCGGATATTCCATCCAATGTGTTCCACCCCTTGTTTACAACTCAACCTATGTAAGTAAAACGTGTTTACGAACAAATCCTGTTGTATATCTTAGAAGTAAAGTTGGCAAATTACGAGGAATTAAAAATTTCAAAATGTTTGTTAAAATACACAATAATCAACACAGAAAGAAAGGTTGATTTTAGCATTATTTTTAAATATAATTCAACAAAACAAATACCAGGTACTTTTAACTGTCATCTTTGCTTAAAAGGGTGGTAAATTAATTAACAACAACAAAATCATAGGTAACATTAACATATTTGCATATCCCGTACTTTAATATAATTTTCCAGGTTATCTTGTATGTAGATTAAGCAGTTTCCGATTTCTCTATCAGCTGAGATAAGAATCCATCGACTGCATCCTCTCTAGAAGTGTATCACCTACCCCAACAAAGGTCTGTTGAGTGATAGACAGTTACCTTCATCCTCAGCTGAGACCTACCCCACAAAAAGCCTGTCTAGGATATGACAGTTACCTGCATCCTCTACAGAGTGATATATAATTAAGGAATGTTTTTTATATTAATCATGTTTCGTTAATTATATTTTATCATTTAATTTGGTAAGGCTTTGAACTATTCGAGTCTCTTAGTTCAGTGCATAGTCATTGGGTGCAGTTTTACGCTCGCACGCAAAGGATATGACAATCACCATTGTCATAATAAACCCCAGACAGGAAATGTGCCTGGAGTGTGGATGACGTCATGCCTGGAAGAGATGGTCCTGAGAATTTGAGGATTTTGAAAAAGCGTCAGTTTGTGGTTGAGATTGGACCATGGAGGCAAACAGATGAGTTTCTGCCATAGAGTCGAGTTGTTGGGGATTCGGCCTTTGAGTTGAAGAGTTGATTTTTTCGGATCTCTACCGGCAGAGATGAACTGAGATCTAAAACACCACAAGATATGCTGAACGTTAAGGTAGGGGTTAACATAGTATGATTACGAAAGTCTTTTAAGAATTGTGTCTCTCCTCGTGTCGCTTTGGGCCGAAGTCAGAAGTTAATAAAACCGTTCGTACCTGAAACGACAAAGTTAGCCTGTATTTGCATTTGTATATGTGCTGTTGTGATTGATTATGATTATGGCTATACAACAAGAGGAGTAAGAACTACCCCTACCTAAAGTCGTTCTTGTGAATGCCAGTTAACTGCATCCTCAGCAGTGTAGTAAGACCCATCCCAATAAACGTCAGTCTTATGTAGGATAGTTACTTGCAGAAGAGTAAGAACTACACCCAACAAAGGTTTGTCTCGGGTAGGACAGTTATCAGCATTATCTGCATAGGAGTAAGACCTGCCATATCATTGGTCTATCTCGGGTAGGAGAGTTAACTGCATCCTCTGCAGATGAGTAATACTTACCCCATCAAAGTTAACGGCATCTTCTGAAGAGCTGTAATAATACCCCAACTAAGGACTGTCTAGCGTATTACAATTAACTGCATCCTCAGGAGAAGAGTAAGACATATCACAACGAAGCTCTGTGACAGCTAGATCAGTGAACTGCATCCTCTGCAGAGAAGTATGACCTACTCTAACAGATGTCTTTCTTGATAGGACAGTTACTTGCATCAACTGTAGAGGAGTATGACCTACCCCAACAACGTTTTGTCTACTGTAGACAGTTAAACGCATCCTCTGCAGAGGAGTAAAAGATACACCCAACAAAGGTCTGTATTGGGTAGGACAGTTAACTGCATCCTCTACAGATAAGTAAGGCATACCTCCAGAAATATGTGTCTTGTGTAGGGCAGTTAAAAACATCCTATATGAGTCTCTGGAGAGTCTGTATTACCTCTTTATACCAGTTACTTCTAGATTCACTTTTATTCGGAGTGGTAGTACCTATTAGGGTCCTATCTATTTGTCAAGTAGATCCGTTTTGAAAAATATTGGATAGAAAAACGTGAAACCATTACTGAGTGCAAACAAATCTTTACAGATATTTTTTATAATGCACACATGTACATAAAAAAAAATATTATCAGAACTCAAGAAAAGCATAAGCTTTTCATTCAATCGAAATAACATATTAACAGAAAATAAGATACACAAAAGATGGGGTACTGTCCGTAACACTGCCGGCCAAGCTATTACTGAAAGTCTTATCTCGCTGAAGTACGTACGACTGATTTTCATTCGACTAATATCCACCGACTAATTGGCATTTGTCGGGCTCTCCACGTCTCCACGTACACATTAATACGACACAAGGGCTTTTTTATTGTGGGTTCTAGGCGCTAAACCGAAGCCCACACATACCCGTTGGTCCTAAAAATGTCTTCGGCTCCTTAGACATTCACTTAAAAGGAGTGCCTAAGGCGCCAGTTGATAAACTAAGCATTGCCGAAGCAGATGGAAGCCTGAAGTACTGCCTCATGAAGCCTAAAGAGAGTTGTTCTTAGCCTCATCACACGAATGCAGGGTTTCCCTGTCACTCATGTCAGGCGGCCTCAACCGACGTCCACTGACTAATGTCCCATCCTAACAGCATAGTATCTCTATTTATATTATCTGTTAGCCCGCTACTTCTGTCCACTGGTGATCGGTGGTCAATCGCCAGTTTCTCGCTTTATTCCCATATGACATTTTTAAACTGCAAATTTAAAAAATGCCATATCACTTGGAAAATATAGTTATGATTAGTAAGTTATATGCCCTTAGATAATTACACCAAACCGATCAGAAATTCGAAAATGTATCTATCAGAAATTAGAAAATGTATCTATGAACTTGCATCGAAAATCGAAAAATATTGAAAGGCAGTAAAAAATTAATAGATCGGAATGGATATAAATGTAAAAGTGAGGATGGTAGAAGGCAATTGACTACAATAGACATTTCTAAACCGACTCATAAACTGTTATACAGCAATAATATAAAGTCAGTACTGATCTTTTAAAACGTCTTTATTCGCACACGAAAACTTACACATATTTGTGTACTCTTCAGTGCTGTATTATCAATAATAGAGACACGAATACTTCAAAATTCATTCGTATTGATGAATTGTCTGGGTCAAATTTCTCATGAGACAAACAAAACCAAAAATATAGCAGGAAAATCGAATAAAATTCATTTTTAAGTATAGACTTTCTTTCCCAATAATCACCATGAATTGGTTATAGAATTTGAATAAATCGTTTCCCGCATCCCGCTTTTAACACACATGCTTTCACTGTCGTTTGCGACTCCATTCAATTTATCCAACAGTCTGCTGTTTACGATTTAAATATATTTCACTATCATGTTTGATTACAGTCGAATATAAAAATAACCGCCTTAATTTGCTTGTGAGTTAAAAGTTATCCTTCATCACTGTTGTGTTTTTTTTTTTTTATCATAGTAGGCAGCTGCGTAGAAATAGCCCTAATTGTTCTGTACATTAAAGTGCTGTCAGGGTGTATCGCACATTTGTCACATCATTTCAGGACACGAAGCGTTAGCTTTTATTATGTTTCTGGTGATTGTGTTTACGGGACAGTTATATGACAAAACAATACATAAAGCAGCTTTTGGCTCGAACTTAAATCCGAATCAAACGAAAACAACAATGGTTCAAAGTTTTTTGTATATTCCTAATATCGACTAAACGATACAAACTTCATACAAAGGCCTTAATGTAAATGTTTATTAATCTATCATCATCATCAACATCATATCGCGCTGGTAGCACGGATGTCGCTGACCCTCTCTCGCCACTCCTCCCTATCGTTCATCGCCCTAGGTAGGTCTTCAGGACAACATCCTGTATCCTCACATAGCTGCTGAATGTACGTTCGAGCTGGTTGTCCTGCTTTTGCGCGGCCATTTGTGGGGATCCATAAGAGTACATCTCTTATGAGTTCATCTCTGCTTCTCCAGCAGTGTCCTGCATGCCTGGTTTGTCTAACTTGAATAGTTTTCGTGATAGGGGGCAGGTGGCCGTACAGTTGGTGTCTTGTGGGGTGTTGCTGCCAGGACTTGTTCAGGATTGCACGCAGCATTCTTGTGTAATTGCCATCTAGCTTTTTCTCCAGTCGTTTTGTTAACGTCCATGTAGTGCATCCATATAGCAGTATCGATGTGACCGCTGCCTGGAAGAGGCAGCGGTCATTAATCTATGGAGGCGACGAATGCGGTGAAAAATATATTGTCAATAGAAATAAACACAGTGGTCCAAGTTCGAATTTTGGACAAGATGGATGGTGGAAAGAAGTCTAAATCATCATTTGGCTGCGTTCCTATTAAAGACTATTTTCTTATTGATAAAACAAACCAAAAGTGCTAATGTCCTGGTGAAAGGCATAAATCCATTTCGTCTTCTCCCCAAAAATAATAAGGGAAACTATACACTTTAGTCTTAGAATCGCATCGGGTATAAGTCAGTAAAAATTCTTGATTAAAATCAATTCCTGATAAAGGGCAAATGATCCACTTTATATGGCAATGAAAATTATCAACCATTCAGTTTTCATTGTACTGTCGATCGGTGAAGTGCATTCAAAAAAGCCGTCTTATCTAGATGAATTGTCGATGAGATATTGGAAGCAACATACTTCTGATAAGATTACTAATCAACAAATGAGTTAAGTCATCGTAATTATTTACTTCATATATATATATATATATATATATATATATATATATATATATATATATATATATATATATATATATATAAGTAACTTAGCCGGCCGTAGTCGAGTGTTATCCGAAGGCTTCCCGTTCAATATCTAATTCACCAAGGTGTAGATGAGGGCACAACGCCTTTCCTTGGATTGTCACAATTACCTTTGATCTATACCTTATAATCCTGTGTTGAACAAGGAGTCATTAAGTACCATTTTTTGAGTATTTGGTATGACACGACCAGGAATTGAACCCCGGTTTCCCGGGCCATTGGCGAACGCTCTAACCATCATGCAAATATATATAATGTATTTCCTTCAATATTATGCACAAAACATGATAATTAAGATTATATGTACAACGTTTCTTCATGAACACTGTCATTTTAAAATCAAGGATGCTGCTTACAATGTACTGCTAAATTAAATCTATTAACAGTAGGCATAAATATTACCATTAAAAGATATAAGCAATTGGCTGTATAATCAATGCACATTCTTTTCTTTTCAAGATAAGTTGTTTCTGACATTGTGTAATAACATATATTGCCACTTTCTTCCGTACAAAAATCAGAATGCTATTACACCGTCTCCAAACAGATAATGAATGATTGCTAAAATATGTAAAAATATAGTGACTAAAATGTGTAAAAATATAGTGAATTAATAAGTAAAAATATTGTGTGTGAGTGTGTGAAGTTTTAGAATTTAATTTGATCGAACACGTTGTAAAAATTAGAGAATCATTTCATAAAAACCATATGAAACACCAAAAAACATTTCTAATTAATCTTAATATTTTGAAAGACTTCCGAAAAATATATCTTTTAGCAATTCAAACAATATCCATGCGATATCAATGACTCCGATAATGGAATGTATTCAGAGAGTTTGGCAACTGACTTGAAAAATGTATCAACAATGTCGGCGGCCATGATAATGTACGAAAATCGAAAAGTAAATCAACAATAAAACTTCAAAAATTGAACTTTCCTTTGTTTTTTAAAAATAATATTACAATGTGGATTTTTAATCTATCAATCAACTTCAAACTTTATTTACCCACACACACACACACACACACACACATATATATATATATATATATATATATATATATATATATATATATATATATATATATATATTGTCATCCACAGACAGACTTCAGTTCAATCAGAACTCTTCAGTGTGGCTCTACAGGGTAGATTCCCGAAGCTGGAATCGTAACCTGGCTGACTGAAACACCAATCCAAGATTCTAACCTTGTGCTGGGGCAGTAAAATACGCCAACTGCACCTCTGCAGAGGTAAGACCCCACCAAACGAAGCCACCAAGAATACTGGTGGCTGAGTATTCTTTTACCAGGCAACCAAATTTCTCAAGTCACTTGCAACACTCCAATTTGGCCCTTACTTGGCCATACGGACAGTCGGTGACACCCGATCGGAACAATCAGCTGGTCATATCGATATTCCCCGTACCTAGAGGATTGTCACGACCGTATTCTTCAAATTACTCTTGTGGTATACAAGTAACCAACAATATTTTATCTTATAGGTGCTAGACTGCGGTGGCTAAGGGTCAATTGCTTTGAGATAGCAATAGGAGAAACCATCTAAATAACGTGCTAACCAATATAAGAAAGAATTATAAGTATTACATAGTGTTAAATCAACTGTGAGCAAACAAATATTTAATTTTGAATTAGGAATTCTTGATAAATAGAATTGTTAGTGTTAAATAGCAATACTTTAAACTATTTTCTATGAAAACAAGACTGGGCATTTAGTAACCAGTGGGGTTTAATATGGTATTAAACCAAATAACCTAACAAAACATATTTGTGTGCGTGCATGTACGAGTTTTTAGCATTAGTATCTTGTCTTATATGATACAAGGGTTGATCATAAAGTCTTCTTTATTTGATAAGATGTTTTATGTATATATATATATATATATATAACTTCATAAGTTTTCTTAATCCTAATTGTCTTCAACGTAAGAGATTGGGGTGTCAAACTGTCGCAATTAAGTTGGCATCTGCTTTTAATTTGGCGCCAGACTGAATTCCAAGATAAAAATTTCAAAATCACTTAAGTGCTGCATAATCTGTTAGAGTATGATGTATACAAACGAAATCAGTATCCTCTGGACCGCGTTAAAAGTTGTTCACTTGACTATTAACTCCGTGAAACTCTGAGTAGTGAGTTGTTTTATAAATTAGAATATTTTGTTATTGTAATATTGCTAAATTTCCTCGAAACTTACGTTTTATTTCAAACTTTCATGGGTAAGGTCGGTAATAATTTCAGTGGTTTTATATTCATTTTATATTTCATTTAATGCGGAGTGTAATTATTATATATATATATATATATGTGTGTGTGTGTGTGTGTGTGTGTGTGTGTGTGTGTGTGTGTGTGTGTGTGTGTGTGTGTGTGTGTGTTGGATATTTCATTTATGGCTCGGTACTCCACTCCATAGATATGTGTCTGTTCTATATTTGTCTTTGTCTAACAGCGCTCTATACAATTATTTCTCCATAAACTAAAATGTATTTAAGAAAAAAAATCAATACCATTGTCGACAAATGCATTTGCTGTCAGGGCTTTTGGCTAAATGATATCGAATAGCAACGAAAATGACAAGGACGACGACAGTTGTTACTTTGAAGAATCAACTGAATGCTCGAGGAAAAGAAGTTAAATAGTCAAGACACGGATGGGAAATCAGGCCGATATTTCACTATCAAGGAGACGTGACTGGCGGCTATCACAGGCAAACAATGAGCGAATATCACAATTTAAGCGGGGCACTTGCAGACGACTTAGACGGCCATGATAAATAATGTCAGAGAACAAAGAAGAACGTCTTGCTGACCGACCCAATCTCAAATGGGAAAGACAAAGGAAAAACATCCGGATAGATATCCGAAGTGGTATCTAGTGAACTTACATCAGGTTTAGAGATTCTACAAGTGCTAGATGAATGATAATGTTTAAAGAGTATATACAGAGATAAAATATGGCTCTTGGCAACAGACTGGCACAAGAAAGACCGAAAAGAAACGTATATCATGGCTTTTCTGTATGTAAACCCTATTTCATTCGAACAATTTCTTACATTTCTGTTATAAAAATTGGCTCCAGTCTAGATTGATTTCTTGTTCATTTTTGTTGCACCTTTTCCTATTTCAAGGCGAATTGTTTTAAGGTTTCTCTCCTGACGCCTTTTAGCCTCGTTGGCTGGGACTGCAGAATGCACCCACTGCATCTCTGCAGAAGGGTAACCACCCAACGAGTTTCCTGGATATGACATTAAACAATCTGATGGCAAGGGACCGGAAAGGTTGGAGCTTAGGAGAATGCGGAGTATCCGTTCATTGCCATTGCTCCCAGGTCCACTCTGACCCGGAGTGGTAGCATCTGATGGGGTTCCTATCTATTCATCAAATAGAACAGACATTTAGACTGTGTGCAAGCAAACGACTTAAGTTAAATTGAAATGTTATAAATAGAAAAAGAAATGAAAAATAGCCAGACATGTTTTATCAGGAGATTATATTTTTCATTCATGAAACTTTTACTAATGAAGCCGACATATGAAGGAGACATTATCTGTTTTAAGTTTTACAGTTCTCTAATGGCCAATATTTGAGCACTTTCTTGATTTAAAAAAACTTTTTTAAAACAATTTGCTTATTCACTGTCTCTCTCTCTCTCTCTCTCTCTCTCTCTCTCTCTCTCTCTCTCTCTCTCTCTCTAATCTCCTTCTATCTTAACCCCAGTCTATGTCCTTTTCTCTCTCTCTCTCTCTCTCTATATATATATATATATATATATATATACCTTCTGATATTTCTTCGTTCTATACACTTTTTGACAGCTGATATGTCTACATACAATTACTTTCTTTGAATTTTTGCGATGGTACAGCGGGGTTTAAACTTACGGTGAGTTGTAATCTTTAAGCACTTCTGTTTTGAGCTGAATACGAAATCTCATCATGCATATATATATATATATATATATATATATATATGTGTATGTGTGTGTGTGTGTGTGTGTGTGTGTGTGTGTGTGTGTGTGTGTGTGTGTGTGTGTGTGTGTGTAAAAATTACAAATGAATGACACCAAAATGTAGAAGAGTAAACTAATTCACTACATGACTAGGCTTTAAATTTGGCTTAAACAATATTACATTGGCGAATTTTAGCACCTAAGGAGATTGCATTCCAGGCGAACGTAATAATTGTCTAATCAACTATGATTGGTTGTCATGACAAAGACAGGAAAATGGCAGGAGATAGAAGAATAGAGGAGATTCTAAACGGATGTAGAATGGGTACCATGAGAGTTTTATTTTCAAATGTCAATAACTCGATGATATCGCACGTTCCATACAGAGATAAGAATTTTGGATAGGCCAATATACGCGTAAACAGGCATTGTCAAACTAATTAACATCTGAATTACCAAACAAAATTAATCAAAACTTTAATGACATAGTTCCTTTCATTGCTGAGAGGAGTATGTATGTCAATACATTTCTGCTTAGGATTAAAGTGTAGTATCTGTACATGTGGGAACAGTATGGTAATTTCTAGAAGAGCATAATACATTACATTTTAAGATAATATAAACATTTTTAAAATATAAAATGATAAATGATGATATTGAAAAATGATTTCAATATGTTATCATACTGGTTCGATTTCAAATTTACGAAATATCAATTAATATTGTAAAAATATCAATAAGAATGAAATCCTTGTCAGTCAGTTACAAATAGGTTTTATAAACTCCACATACCCGTGTGCGTGTGTAAGTATATAATGTGTGAAAACGGAGTATTATGCCTCGTTACAATATAACAAAATATCTGATAACTCAGTAGTAAGATTATGTTGAGCGACCGATAAATATATATATATATATATATATATATATATATATATATATATATATATATATATATAATTCGTTCCAAAGTAATCTTGCCAGTCGGATTGGGCTGTAAAATACACCGACTGCTTCTCTGCAGAAGGGTAAGACACCCCCCTACAACGAATGTCCTGATATATGACACTAAACAATCATATCGTGAGGTTCCAGTAATGCTGGAGCTTCGGGGAATAAGGAGTACCCCTTTATTTCCATTGCTCCTGGTAGCACCTGATAAGGATCCTATCTATGGGTTAAATAGAACTAAATTTTGCTTCCTCCACAATACTGATTTTTGCATTTAAACTGCGTATTTATGCTATATTGGATTGTTTAAAATAGAACTGTTTTGACATTTAAACTGCGTGCTTATGCTGAATTATTTGAGATAGAACTGTTTTTTGACATTGAACCTGAATTTACGCTGAATTATTCAACATAGAACTATTTTGACATTTAACTGTGTGTAAACAAAATTAGAACTGCTAGACTAAACTGAATAGCTTGAAATAGAAATGTTTTTCACTATTAAAATGTACTTACATTTAAACTGCGTGCTTGTGCTGGGCTGAATTGTTTGAAATAGAACTGATTTACATAAAAAATGGATTTGGCGTTAAATAACCAAGAAAGTTTGATATGCCATAAAACCCAACCAACCATAGTAATCTTTTATTATTCGAATGGTCATTTTCTTCCAGTAAAAGAGCATCGATTGTAATGTGTATTAATGTAATAATGCAATTTCTCATTAAAAGAAATATGATAGTGCATTTATACACCATATCAAATGAGGAGTTTAAGAGGTACTTTGAACAATGAAAATAAACGTTGGGATAAGTCATTTGGATGCCAACAGATCTATTTTAAGAAAACTGCAGTTTAATTCTTGATAAATCCAACTTCAGAAGGTGCCGGTGGTGTAATGGTTATCGTCGTAGGAAAGTAACCCGGCGACACGAGTTCAAATCCTGGACAAGACTGATTGCATTTCGCTTGAGAGACCAGCGGATCTCTCCCCTTTGCTTGAGCGACAGCGGGTCTCTATTTTCAGTCCAAAATTACAGACCTTATATTGTCTTTTCAAATCCCATGCGGAAATATGAACATCCCCTTCGCCTCACGTATTTTCTATTTATGGCTGGTTATCGGAACTTACATACTTCCGTTTTTTTTTTTTTCGGTAATTTGTTGATCTTATCTGCGAACGGACATATTTGTCGCTCTATCCAGAGGCAATACATTATATTCTTCGCCATCTCCCTTAATTTTTTCTTTCCTGTGAAACGACTTTGTTGATGTTATCTTGCGACCGCAATGAATCAGCTAAGTTCATCCACGTCGCCCGCTAAGTCAGAATATTACACCAACGCAAGTTCTTTTTGTTTCCAAATTTTGTTCCAAAAACTTTTGATTTCCTTCGCATCTGGCTTTCATTTGTCATCATGCTTTTCCTAACGATTTGCTGATGGAATTTCCTTTCATTGTTTTGTAAGGTCCTGTTTTGCTTGTATCGTTTGATTCCGTACCGTTACCTTCTATGAATTCCTTCTTCCATCATTTTTATTTTAATTATATGTTCCAGTTATATTGTCAAACGTGTATGCTGCTTTGCGGGTGGTTCTTTTTAAGTCTTTTCATTCGATTGACTCTTTGTGTATATTTTCCTTACTACTTTTTCTTGTTTTCGCAGTTTTAATTATTTATTTTGATAGACTCATTTCCCATCAAGATTTTGTATTTCTGTTCGAGATCCTTTCGAGGATTCTAATTTTATCATTGACTAGTTCTGGTCTTGCATGAATTTGATCGTTTAGTTCGGCGATGCTGTCCGTTGGTATATTTTTTTAATTCTTTTATTTGCCTTTTTGATTTCTCTATTGACTTTTTCCCAGTCTTAATTCCTTAGGAAAATAATGATGTCTCCTCCTTTACAGTAATTTAAATAATCTTTTTTACAAAACCAACAATGTTTCTATTATTTGGTATAATTAATTATGATGTCATGCTGGGTTTCTTTAAGGTTTCCCTGTCTGTACTTTTTGTTTCATCTCTTTTGGGCGACTCTTATTGGTCACACTCCTCATAAATTACCTGTTCATTTATTTCCATGATCTCGAGGTCAGAAAACAAGTCTTTCTTTAAAATTACCCTTGCTTTCTATGCGAATATTTGGTTTGTCTTAATGAAATTAACATTGTCTTCCCAAATTTCTTTCACCATTTTCTTATAACCTCTTTGTGTTGGTTGACTTTTAATATGGTAGTGGATTGCATTTTTGTTGTCTTTTCAAAGCCTCTTTTCTAGCGTATCTCTGATGTATTTTTGCTTCAAAGTTTGTTTATGAACTTGAAATTAGCGCAGCCAAGATTCGCATGATATCAAGCAGATCTCCCATATGAACAATTTAGGGATGACCAGCTGATAATGGTTCTCAAAACTGTTAATTGATTCCCACGTTTGATTGTATTTATCTCTTTCATTATTCATAGATAGTATTGTGTGATTTTACCCGATTCAAAGATGTTTAATACTTACGTTCCTATCACAGATACCACTAGGTAGTCTTCCAAGGCGGAAAACAGTCAGTCAGTCACAAACAAATCATTATTATTATTATTATAAGCCCTTGCGGGTTTTTACGCCATCGTTAGCTGATAGACTTTCATTTGAGTCTGAGTAAGAGCAAGTCTCCTCAAGTCTCCAGGACTCGTCCCAGTATTCTGGCCAATCTTAGTAATGCCGTAGTTTGAATGGCCTCCACTCGTCCTTTTATTTTCAAGTCCTCTAGTCCTATTACCAATTCTTTGGTGACTGTTCTTAGAGTACCAATTACAATTGGTATAGCCTTCACTTTTATGTTCCACAGATATTTTTTTTTATTTCGCTAGTAAGGTCGAGGTACTTATCCTTCTTTTCGCTTTCTTTCAACTTTACTCTATAACGGGATAGCAAAGTCCACAATTCAGCAAGTTCTCTTCTTTTTATTTTATTTTTACTAGGTCTAGACGTCAGGCCGTGATAAGGTGATCCGTTTGTATCTCAAAGTCCCAGAGGAGTTTGTGCGTCTCATTCACCAGGAGAGATTCTGGTTTTTCTTATATCAGTAGGTTTCCAGCTCTTCTAGTCTCTTATCAAGCCTTTAGGGACAGTTTCAAGTGCACTAATCATAATCTATATCCATAGATTTGCATTAGATCCCTAGGAATTTGAGAAATGCTTCCACCAATGAAGAACTCTCTGTGATAAATGTGCTCAATGCCATAGATTCGCATCAGATCCCGAGGAACTTATGAAGAACTCTCTGGAATAAAAGTGTTCATTCATTCTTTGGTAATTTATATTTTGCTAAATATATTTTCAATATCGATATATTTAAACTCATTTGGTATGTTTTTTGACAAGATTAGCTTATGAATGCAAGTATGTACTTTATATACATTTTAGCTTAATGTTTTCTGACTCAAGAAAAGAGTCTGAATGAGAAATTAGAGTGTTTATTTCATCTTGATCTCAGTATTCCGGAAAAAAAATAATCACGCACAAATATATATATGTATATGTATATATATATGTGGGGGGTGAAAGTGTGGCTGTGTCTGTGCATGTGTCTTTGTGTGCACGCACTTGAGCGCGTGTATGTGTGTGTGTGTGCTCATAGTGGGTAGAGTGTTCGCCAACGGTCCGGTAGACCTGGGTTCAATCCCAGGTCGTGTCATACCAAAGACTTTAAAAATGGTACTTGATACCTCCTTGCTTAACACTCAGCAATATAAGGTATGTATTAAGGGTAAAGTGGAGAAATCCAGGGAAAGGAGTAGCGCCCTCCCCGACACCTCGGTGTACTCGCTATTGAAAAGGGAGACTTCTGGTCGCTCTCGACTACGGTCACCAACTTTACTTACTTACTTATATATAATATCCAGTCAGCGTCCAAAGACAGTGGGTGTGGATTTTTCTTTTATAGAATATATGAGGAATATCATATAAATCTATGCGAGTGTTCGATGTATGGCTATTGTTAAACCCTTATTCCTTCGCAGGGATTTAACAAAATTCACATTCAGAGCGTATATCTTGTAATTAGATGGAACCTCAAACCTGGTTAAGTTGTCATGATAGATTTATTTCAACGGAGAATATTACTATACTCCCCATCTCGTCAGATGACCTTTTAAATGCTTTACTCGAAATTGCAGAACAGCAAATGTGGAGTTACAGTTCGTGCGCCAAGAATATGAATAACATTCTAAACAACCATTACAGGAGACTAATGAATGAACTAATTGTAAACGATAGGAGTCCAGAGGTTGCGTCTTGTAATGTTATGTTTTGACCTTTTGACCTGGCCAAAAATGCCATTCAAGGTGACGCACCGGAAGGAAGTGACACATTCTAATGGCAGTCATGAGAGGAAATCGCGTGGGCGGAAATTGGCTGATGAAATGGGATGAGGTAAAGAAAAAATCCCATTATACTCTCATAGACTGACGCACCAGAAGAGAGTGACCTCTGAACTGCATGACAGTTATTTCCGCTCGATGACGATCACACAGGTCATTCCAAAGGTAGCGGAAGTGACACATTCCGATCGCCTGATATCGGAAGAAGTTGCGTAGGCGTGAGGCGTGTCCATATCACTGCATGGGAGTTTTGAAGGTAACATAAGGCCGACGAATTGAGGACAGTTGATACAGGCGAGTAGAGATGAGAACAAGCAGTATAGTTGGAGACGGAGGTGGACGAGATGTAATAAGGAAAGCCAGGGCTCCGGTTGAGCAGCCATGGAGAACGAGAAAGACACAACGCTGACGGCCATAACTTTGGGGTCAAAATATTTTAGTTATGTTCGGTCTCCAGCTCCCTCTCACACGCAAACTTTGAGTAACCCTTTTCGAAACATTACAAATAAAGTGAGAGGTAAAATATTTTATAAAGAAGTCTTCCTGCGTCTTTATGCGTGCGTCGTTTATTACTGCGTCTTTATCATCGTGCGTCTGTTTAATTATTGTTGTGTTGTTATGATACGGCATATGAGAATATAACAGTAACAGTAGGAGTAAAGAGGAATGCCCCTTGGGCGGACGTTGCAGTTCGATAAATATCGTATACCTGGCATGCATTTCTCCTATGGAACAAAAAAAAAGACGGAGAGGGAGTCTATATAGGCATCTCCGCTGGAAATTGGAAACAAAGATGATATAATCATAGGCATTCTTTCTCCAATCCACGACCTAAAAACCAGACTGCCCAATCAAAATATTTTGGAGCGTTAAAGATCAGGGACTGACTCCACAAATTAAGTGGAAGATAATCAAGCACTCTTCTACTGCGAATAGCTTCAACGGTTGATGTAACTTATGTATGGATGAAAAAATTAGTATTATTAATTTCAGAAGTCGAAGACTACTGTTGAACGAAAGAAATGAGCTCGTGTTTGAATATAGACATAGAAGAAAATTCAAATTATCCCGACTGAGAGCCACTGAAAAACCGATTCCTATGTAATTGCAAAGACAATGATGAGGACTTATTAGAAATTAGTAACGATCAATTCAATTGTGGATATCATCAGGGCGCGGAGAATTAAAGATAGATGGTGATCCGATGAACTTCGGATATTAATAAAAAAAATTAAGGTCTTTGACTCTGAAGTAGTCAATTTTTAGGGTCAATTAAAAGCACGTGATAGCTACGATAAAAAGTTATTTACTTTTATCATATTTAATTATCTTGTTCTTACTAAATTAAGAGGAATATCTAAGATCACAACAGCTGAGATAGTTAACAGATATATTAGGAATAAATGTAAAATATATATGTGGGGATAGTTATTCGTAGATTGTTTAGAAAATACCACCTGTTACGAGACCCCCGATAAGTGCGTAAATTAGATTGGGTTGACCTACAGAGAATCCCCACTCCTGAGGCTTGATACTTCTAACGCCTAATATTTTACCTTCTCTGTCCTCGCCTGTGAATTTACATTTTTTTCACATACGAACTGTAACTCCACATTTGCTGTTCTGCAACTGCGAGTAAAGCATGTGAAAAGTTATCTGACGAGACGGAGAGTATAGCAATATTCTCCGCCGAAATAAATTTATAATGACAGCTTAAGTAGGTTTGAGTTTCTATCCGATTACACTAATATATATATAGAGAGAGAGAGGAAAAATTATCACGCCAACCAAAAAGGAATTTATTTTTTTGATATTGCTGAATAAAATTAAGGACCACTGTTTCAAGTGCGTTCAACGGAATGGTATAAACGTCTCCCTATCTCAAGATCTTTCTCCTCTGTATCGAACTGAGAAACTTTCAGCCCTCCCGATATATATATATATATATATATATATATATATATATATATATATATATTTGTATGTGTAAAAGGAAGGAATGGAGGAAGAAGAGGGGAAGAAAGAGATTGATATAAAGTATAATACATCCGAAATAATATATGTATTGGTGTATTAAAATACGTTATCTTTGGTGAGTAAGCGTAACATTTTTATTGCTTGAGTTTGTTTTTTTTTCATTCTTTAAAAAGCAGGGGTTTTCATGCATAATACGGGGCCCAAATTGTGTTGCACCCAATTAAAATCAAGTTCCGTTTATTAGTTACTTTTTACAACGTTAGTTTTCAAACGAGTGCATCGCTGCTAGCGTACTTCCTCAGAATTTTCATGTACAGTTTTTCACACACACACACACACACATATATATATATATGTGTGTGTGTGTGTGTGTGTGTGTGTGCGTGTGTGTGTGTGTGTGTGTTTAATTTGATAAAACTTCGCATATCGCAAGTATACCGAGTCGTGCGTATGCTACAGAATAGCCAAATAAATATTTGTGTGTTGAGACAATACTGGCGAGTATTTTTCCGTATGTTTTACAACATTTATACCAGGACTTTTTCTGGTGTACACATTTCTATGCTGATGGTTAAAACAGGTTTTTCATGCAAATGGCGCCGATGCGAAACGTCGGGGGAAAATATAAACAAATAATGAGTCATTTCGTTTCAGAATATTTTTCTCTTTTTTATTTCTTTATTTTTCTTTTTTTAGAATTCTTCAGAAATGGGGAGAGAAAATGGACAATTTTCTTTTCTTAACACACACGCACACACGCAGGCACGCTCTCTCTCTCTCTCTCTCTCTCTCTCTCTCTCTCTCTCTCTCTCTCTCTCTCTCTCTCTATCTCTCTCTCTTGCCCAGGTCTTTTTTTCTGTTACTCTCTTTCTGCCTGTCTCCCTCTACCTTTTCTCTCTGTCTCTCTCTCTCTCTCTATATATATATATATGTGTGTGTGTGTGTGTGTGTGTGTGTGTGTGTGTCTACGACCCGCTCTGTCTCTTTTTTCCTGTATATTTCTCTCTCTCTCTCTCTCTCTCTCTCTCTCTCTCTCTCTGAATCTTACACGAAAGTACTGACCTCCCTTAAAAATGAACATTCGAAATTCTGTCATTCACCTGAAATGGAACATTACCCTATGGCACTGAGGCAAGTATACAATGATGTGGCTCACTTTAAGCAAGCTCATCGTACAGATTTTTTGTTTTTATTTTACTTCTTGAAATACTGAGTTATTTTAGGAAAAGTGAAAAGTAATTAGGTTAAGCTTGTTCGAAAAGTATAAAGTCAATCTGAATATCACGAGAAACGGTTGTTCAGTCTTAATATAATTGGCAACAAGTCAAGTGAGATCTTATTGCACATGCATAAATGAACACTTTGTGTGAATTATTTAATTGGCAATGAGATACCATTGAGTGTACTTGGATGATTGTCACATTCACGGTGACTAAGGATCAAGTTTTCCTTGAAATTGACCATTCGTATGCGTTGCGGAGTGATTAAAACCGATTTCGTGCGAAGCCCGGATAAAAGTTTAGTACCGATGCTTCAAACTTTACCGTGAATCCATTGAAAAGAGATCTCCGTCCTGGGAAGATTTCAACAAGCAGTTCACGCGAAAACGTTAAAAGCGTGCCAACTTCAATCAGATAAAATCAGTGATTGGCAGTTCGAGAAGATCTGCAGATACTACTGGCTCTCTTGAATATATCCGGCCGTTTTGGATATCTTCACCGCACATTCCTTACGTTATATACGATTAAAAAGAATTTAAAGAAAAAACATCGTTCTGCCAACGTCTTTCCACCCCAACCTTTTGTCTAGATTGGCTACCTGTGATAATTACTGTTTGAATTGATGGTATTAAAGAGACCGACAGGGCTGCTGGTGGTGATCCTCAGAAAGACATTGCTGAGTGTTTTAAAAGGTGGGAGAATTGAGATAAGTGAATGAGGGTTCTAGAGAAATACTTTAACACAATTAGGTGCTATTTTTCTTGGTTGACTAGAGTTTCACTTAAGTTAATTTATTAATCTTGATATATATATATATATATATATATATATATATATATATACATATCTCACATTGTTTCTATATAATTTTATCAAGATCCTTTCAAGTTTCTTGATAAAAGTCTTGGTTTCAGGTTGGAATTAGTGCATTAATTTGCCAAAATAGTCCCGAGTGCTTTCTGACCTTTCATAGACCATCATTAGGGGTCGCTTTCATGTATAAAGGGTGTTTTTTTAAGAGTTTGTGAAAGAAACCTAGACACTTATCAGGAAACTTGAAAGGATCTTAATAAAATTATATAGACAAAATGTGTCTTTATTATTTAATCAGACATGCTTAAATGAAAGACTGCTGCCCAACCACACACACATACACACACACGTATATATATATATATATACAGGGTGTGTGTGAGCAGGATGTAACACAAGGTCGATTTTTAAAAGGATTTTAACATATTTTGTATTTATAGTTTTCTTCCTCTAAGACTGGTTCCCACACCAAAATTAAAGAGCCAAGTCTGTCTTACTACTTACTCATAGCTGTAGAGAAAATAGATTAATTCATGAATTTTCCAAGTGTATTAGCGTTATGTGAAATGAAAACATCCTCATCTATGAATTGAAATCGGGTCTCTTGCTCCATTTCTGACGACGATTACCATGACACAAAAAGTGCCTTATACCTTATGTATAATGTTCCTTATGTATAATGTTCCTTATGTATAATGTTGTCAGTAGATTTTCGACTTATAGTTAGGCTGATTTGGTAGTTAAATTTTAAAGTGAGTAAAATTTGAATTACATATATATGTATATATGACGTGGCATAAGTATTTATCCCAGAACGGGAGTTTATTTTTCGCACGTGTGAAGTCGGGACAGTCTTGCACTTGATCCCTCGCAAAATAAATCCTAGTTAAGATTCCCTTTTTGGGCGTAGGGTAACTGGCAGATAATGTGGGGGGTTAACTTGGGGCTAGACTGACCGCTGCTGGCAAGGGGTTTCCATTTTTCACGTTACACACACCCACGAGACCACCTCGTCTTCATACCCCTTGGGTAATGGAAGATATGGGCCTCTAGGTTTAGATATAATATTATTATTTATCGTAGTCGACAATTCCAATTTCCCGTGTAATAATTTTAAAGGCGAATAGGACATTTAGCGAAAATAAATTGAGGCGAAAATGAAGCTGAAAAGGAACATGCAAAAGAAGACAATTCGATAGGCAAGCACAATGAACAAATTTCAACACGAGGGGACATCTAAAATATAACAAGGTTTTTAATAGCCAAGGTCCAAACAAATATTTATAGGGGTCGGCTATGTTTCCCAGTTAACAGTTTCCAACATAAATGTTTCTTTCTTCTTTTTTCTTTTCTTTCTATTTTTCTATCTTTTCTTTCGAACCTTGAAAAGGTAGCAAAGTCCATTCATATGTTTAGAGTTCACGAAATGGATATTTTCATTCCATTTCTCTTCTTTTCTTAATGCATATAATTCTCTATTTACTTCTTTCTTTAAATTGAGAGGGAGAGCATACAATTGCAATTCGTAGGAAGGGTGGAGGGAGAAAACGGTTTTTAAGGTTTACTTAGCTTTTCGACGGGTTTCTTCTGAGAGTATTTTCTCTTTTACGGGCTAGAGGGATTCTGTACAGCTTGGCTTGAAGGCATCTGTTATCTCCTATCCAAGAACTCTATTTCTGTTTCTTCGCCCGGAGTTTCTGCAGGAGATTCGCATGTCCTTACACGGCGACCTCCGTCCTGAAAACTACATTCGTTATCCCTATTTCCTCTGACGAAAGGGCTACTTCCGGCTTTAGGGTTCTGGCCAATCATTTGGCATCTTTCTTCTTTCTCATCCTGTCAGGCGATTCGTTCGGACTACTATCTCTATCCACCTGGGTGAGGTTATGGAGTACAGATAGCTTGACCTACATTCTAATTTCCTTTTTTAACGGTCAACCTTTGGGGTCTGTCAATTCAAACACGGAGGGGTAGGGGAAATTTCTTGTTCCTCTCCACTCAGTGGTAGACCACGTCACACACACACACACACACACATATATATATATATATCGATTAATATAATAATGCTAATATTAAAAATGATTGACTATTAAACTATTAAGTAATCAGAGAAATGTGCACTATTGATACTGTCCTACCCAAAATATGGATAACAATCCAAAAATAACTACGTCCCGTATAAGTACAGTAATTATATATAAATATATATATAGGAAATGAACTGATTTTCCAACTAAAATAGTGTTCATTTTTATGCAAAAAATCGGCTTGAGAAGCTGTAACTTTTCTATCTGTATTTTTGCACTTATTGATCAATCAGAGTGTACGCATTCTTTTTAAAATTTCTTTGAGATTACGCAGATGATACTATTCGGCTTGCCGCGCAAAATTTGAAGAATTAACACACACACACACACACACACACACACACACACATATATATATATATATATATTGTAAGCTACAGACAGACTGATTCGTTGTATCACAACGCTTCAGTGTGTCTAGACATGCGAGATGTTTCAAGCTAGAATCGAACACGACTAATGCTACGATAGTCGGATATCTCACCCCCTCAGCTATCGACATCTTAGCGTAAGCGAAGCAATCTTTTAGGTATATATTTATATATGCTTACGTAACTTTTTAAAGAAATATGATTGGGTTGTACTTATTTGTGGATCATACTTTATGAACGTAGCTGGACACAATAACATTTATAACAATAACATTTGTTTATAATTTTTAGACTGTTCCTTTGAAATTTCAAAGTATTTCTGGGAATACTCATGGCGTAATGCCTACTGTGGCCTCGATTTATGGATTGACTAACCCCTCTGTACGAGGCGGATGTGACACAAAATCAATTTTTACAAAAGTCTGACAGGTTTGAATTTAGAGTTTTCCTTATCGTAGACCGGTTGCCAAGCGCAGGTTAAAGAGTCCAGTCTGCCCAACTGTTGGAGGGAGAATAGTTGAATTCATACCTTTTCCAAGGCTATTAACGCTATGTGAAATGCAAACTGCTTCGTCCAGGATTTGATCTCTGTTCACAGTGTTCATTTCCAATGACGATAACCGTTACACAACGAGCACTTCCTCAAAGTAAGCGGGTTGGAACTCCAGTCGCGCTATTATGTTCATTTTCTGACCAAAATCCTTGGAAAAATTATGACCCACCATATCCCCACCACAATATGGACTAAATAGTACAACCACTGTTCTTCTAACCGGGCCATTGGCCTAGCAGGTAGGATGTTTGCCAATGGTCCTGGAGACGGGGGTTCAATCCCAGGTCGAGTCATACCAAAGACTCAAAAAATGGTACTTGATGCCATCTTGCTTAACACTCAGCATTATAAGGAAATGATCAAGGGTAAAGTGGAGCATTACAAGGAATGGAGTAGCGCCCTTCTCTACACCTCGATGTAGTGGCGATCAAAAAAGTAGTCTTGGGGTCACCCTCGACTAGGTTCACCAACTTTACTTCTACAAAGATAGTATTGTCAATAAATTACCCACAAAGGTTGTTATGCCATTAAACAAAGAAATATAACCAAACCAAAGAGTTACATGCTGCTTGGGAACTGTAGTTTTATCTGTTCGAATCTTGTCCAAAATGAAAAACATTTTCCAATTATGACTAAAGTGTCGGCTTTAGAAAAAATTAATAGAATTATTTCAATAAACTAAACTGGACTCTTTAAAAATTAAATTTTGTTTGGTACCTGAATATTTTTACTGTTTTGTGTGTTGTAAAAATAATCCATGATGATAATGAGAAAATAAATCCAACGATCATCAATACAACGTAATTTTAAATATGGCCTGCACATTTGAAAAGAAAATAATACAGCTCTTGTTAAAACACTGAAAAACCTAATCGATTGATATCTTTTTAATGCACTGGAAATATTTTAATTTCAAAGCTAATTAGTCTCGGACACCTGCTGCTCATCACATGTCGTCCAGGGCATAAAATTTTCCGGTTGACTACGAAAACATTCTACTTGATTTAATGGATAATTCATTTTTTAGTTTTATTCATTCATTTATTTTAGATTCACGTTTACATTATATTTTTTGCCCTTTTGCAAAAAAGCAATCTATTTATTTGCATGCAGTGTTTTTGCACCTATCCCAGCAAGTTTAAGTTCAGCTATTAATATGCCAATCTGTCTCTTTACCTGTCTATCCTACATAAGCCTCGTCTTTCTCGTGAATCTTTCCCTATATCACCAGTAAAGTTTCCATACATATCGACTGAAGTTTTTTTTTTTTTCTTATTTTTCTCGCTACTTTCGTATCGTCGCCCTTTTTCTTTATATATTTCTCTCTACCTACTCTTATATTAATCTATCAATTAATCTAACTCGATATCTCTACATATGTGTGTGCGTGTATTTGCCAACTCTTCCAGACGAGCAGGGTGCGACGCAAGAAAATTCTTTCTCCGATACTAGATTAAAAAAAAAAAACCTTTCTGGTCTTCTATCTACTCATATTTAGATGCAGACCTTTCCGAAGACTGTTCATACAATATGAAAAAACACAAAGACTCTTCCATGATTTGAATTAGAGACGCGTTTCGACAATAACCATTACACCATGAGCTCTTACATATATATATGTGTATATATATATATATATATATATATATCCAGTCAGTGTCCGAAGACAATGGGTGTTGATTATTCACGTATAGAATATATGTGGAATTTCATATAAATCTATGGAAGTGCAGGACGTATGGCTAATGTTATATATACTGTTTGTTTTTGGGGTGGGGGTCATGCATAGACCGTAATCTATATTTTCCGTTTTTCAATCTCAAATTAAACGTGTGAAGTCTGATAAGAGGAAATAAATTTATAATGACAATTTAGCCAGTTTTGAGTTTTCTTCTAATTGTATTATATATATATATACATATATATATATGAAGAGCTCATGGTGTTATGGTTATTGTTGTATGAAATCGAAACGGCTTATATATATATATATATATATATATATATATATATATATATATGAAATGATGATCATAGAATAATTGCAAACAAGCAGCTAAGAGGAACAACCTACTTTGAAAAGACTCTCTCTCTCTCTCTCTCTCTCTCGTTATCATAATGTCGTAGTAATTTACTAAGATTTTTGCCCTAGATGTGGTACAAGGTCGTATGAACTGGGCACCCAGTGAGACTTGAACTCACTCGTGAAGTTTTGCTAGTTTAGTTTGTTAACCATTACATTACCTGGGGCGCCCTGTATTATTATATAAGGCAGCTTCGACATAAATGTAGTCAAGTATTTTATTTATTTGTTTATCTACTTATTCAAAACAGGTCATTCCTCTTATCTCTCTGCTGGGGTGGAGAAGTTTGGTTAGCATTATATTTAAAATCAATAATATGGCTTCTTCCAGTAAGGAAGTAGACTACTTTCGAAAAGCATTTCTACTGTCTGCGTAGGCATTTTTGTCCCCAACTTTACCGTCATGTCCATTTTGATGGGATAAAATTTTAAATAAATAATAACTTTACAGCAGTTACCAATACTCTATACCCCCCCCCACTGAAAGTTCGTAAGATGAAACTCAGAGTCACGGGGTGTCCATGTTTAGCAGACAGCAATTTTTTTTCCGAGCAGGTTTTTTTTTCTCATTTTATTGCTGAAATAAGCAGCTTCTTTAGAATTATTCTCATTTTAATTTGGTTTAATCGTTTTGTTTAATGGCATATCAACCTTTATGCGTAATTCAATGCCAAATCTATTCTTTTAGAGGAACATTAGTGGTAGTATTTAATCTTTTGCTGGGTTAATAAGGAGGTTCATGCTGTTCCTTGGATATTAGTCTGAAAAGGGAACATAATAATAATGTGTGTGTGTGTGTGTGTGTGTGTGTGTGTGTGTGTCGGTAGAAGTTCCTCATTAATGCATGTGTGGTTAAAAGGAGCACAAAATACATCATCTATTTTTACTAAGGAAACTAAATTTGAGTCGAACGAAGGTAAAAATCGTTTGAAATATTCTGGGTTTCGTGCACTTTTGCTCGTGTCACAAGACATTTTCCTGAGCAATTTATTTTTTATTGAATTCGGACAAAGTTAATTTGTATTGTCAGAAGCAATTTAAAGAATGGTGCCAACTAGATTTTCTTCATGTTTTTTAAACCCGAAATGAGTGTTGACCAATAATTCGTTGGTTGATGTGAAGTATTCATGATTCAAACGACTAATGTGATGACCAATTCGGTACTCGATGACTTCAAACATCAGTTGGGAGAAAAAGTTGAATTCGAACTATTAAAAGCATTTAGAACTCCCTGTTCTTCTCCAAAAAGTATCTTGTTGGGTGTTGTAAATTTAAATAGAGAGATATGACTTCGAGTATTTCAATTTTTTTTCAAAAGCTGTTCTTCATGCATAATATCTTGGTGTTTTCGTTAATATTTTGTGCATAATGAAGTTTAGAGGAGTGTGTATTTCTGTTTTCGTTTGGTTATTTGCTTTTATGGAATATTTAACACGAATAATTCTATTTATTAAATTGTTTTTATTACTAATAATTATATTTAATATCAATTATTTGTTTGCACATCGTCAAATGGTTTAAAGTATTAAACACTATTAATTTTTATCACTAAGGGTTTTCGGGCTATTTTCTTCATCTTTATTGTTATTTGCACAACGTTTCGGCCGATATGTCCTCTGGCCTTTGTTTGTCGAACTCGGGAACCTTCATGGAACTTCGAAGTACGTCTTGTATTGAATCCACGAGGGTCGCCTGTTCTGATTCCGTTAGCCATAACCGGGTACAAGTGTTAAGTATTCCTGTATTGTTACTCGCCTGCAGTCAGGATTGAACCTGCAACCTCCAGATGATAGTCTCCTTTGAAGCTTAGGGAACCAACGCCTATAACCGTTACGCGATGAAGATGAAGACAATAGTCCGAAAACCCCTAAAGATCAAGCTTCGTTTCAGAAATTTAGACAATTACTATTGATTTTATCTAATATTAATCAATTGTCTGCTAACAGTTTAATATTCTCTAGTGTTGTTTTTTTAACACTAGTAATTCTTTTTAGTATTAATCATTTGTTTACACACAATTAAAATTATGGTTATCAAATACTTATAATTCTATTCAATATATTAGCGAATATACAGTTTAATATTAATCTTTTATTTGCAAATATATTGATTGATCGGATTGGACCTTTCCAACCGCCTTGTATAGCTCAATAAGAACAAAAGTAGAGTGTTGCAAATCACATGACCACTTTGGTTGCCTGAGCTCGAACTGCTCAGCCATCAGGATCCTGTCTTGAAGCATTGAACTAGCTTTATTTGGTCGGGGTCTAACCCATCTACAGTAGTGCAGTCGGTTAATTCTATTGTCCCAATCAAGAGGGCAGGGTGTTTTTCTGATTGCCTTCTGATCGATGGTGTGGCAGGTAATGCATTTAGATAAGGTAATATCAATTTGTTCCATGGTGGTTTAATATGAGAGAGATATTCTGATGGACAATTACAATTAGTCCAAAATTCGATTGATCCAGAAACGACTTGTGGGCGTATACCTTGATTCCCGCCTAAAATGCAAAAAAACCAATTTGATCCACTTTTCAATCCAAAAATCTTATAAATACGCGAAAATATTTTCGTCAGGCAGTTCAGCTACAATTTTCCACAGGAACCTTTGACAGTCAACATGCTGAACTCAAAAACAATGACAGAGAATCAGTTTCAACTCATAACAATTAAGTACCAGACCCGTCACTCTGGGTTATTGAAATTAACATCATATCTTCCAATCGCTAACTTACAACTATCAGTGAACACACCTACAAACGTATTTTACATAGAATGATGTATTAGTATTACTATTAGAGCGAACGCTATTTTTGCTGTTTTTTATCTGCTGTTTAAATTTAACTACTATGCTTGCGGATCACCGAACGCAATTTCGCCTAAAAACAATTACTTTTGTACGAAACCTAATTTTCACCAAAGGTTTCCAAACGACCTCTGTTCCCAAACAAACCCTTTCCCATGAACAGAACTTTTGATTTGAACACTCTTTTGCAGAAATAGACTCTTTTGCATGAACAGACTTTTTAGTTTGAACTGTCTTTGTGGAAACAAATATTTGTATATTCCTCTTGCTTGCATTGCACTTTCGTTGTTGTTTATTAATAAATAAATACTTGATATAATCGTTCAATTCAATTTATGTTGTTCGGTTCTTTATGTTAACACCTTTGGTCCTTTTTGTTGAATAATAATTACACGTAGTCTATCAAAACTGCTACAGGCCCTAAACTGCTTCTAATGCTGAGGCACCATTTCTGAAGATCTTGGAAGTGTGGAAAATTTCTTTATTGCTATTTATCCAACGTCCACTCTGTATCCAAGAAGTAATAGCGATTAGGTTTCTACTTATCGGTCAAATAGATCTGCTTTAAAAATTAGACACATTCGACAGGAATACTTGATATCATAGGATTAAAGAGCAAAAAATGATTTCAGTGAAACATTGAAAATATGAATGGTTATGAATATAATAAAACATGTGCTGGTGAAACAAATTTCGGTATTAAATACCCAACAAGGTTTTGATATGTCATAAACTAAATGAAGCAAAACAATCCAAAGTGACAAGTAAATTCATATGAGACATTCGTTTAGCTAAACTGTGTTGTTATTTATAGTATAAGCGTGTTGTTACTGTCGTGGTGTAATGGTTATCGTCGTAGGAAATGGACACGGCTACACGAGTTCAAATCCTGCACGAGACTGACTGCATTTCACATAGCACTAATACTCTTAGAAATGGTATGGATCCAATTATTCTCCCTCCAGCTATGGGTAAATAGTAGGGAAGACTAGGTTCTTAAGCCTTGGTGAGGCAACTAGTCTAGGAGAAGGAAAACTCTGAATTCAAACCTGTTAAACTCCGCTTAAAAAGTTGACATTGTGTCATATCCTACCCGAGCAGAGGGGGTGGTAAATATGATAAGCGTGTTGTTACTCATTAATATATTAATATTTTTGTTTATTTTTGTTTCGTTTTTATTTGTCATTTGTTGTTATTGTTGTTGTTTGGGGATTTGGGGGGTCTTTTTTTTGCTGTTTTGTTTCTTTATGATGAATACATTTTTCAGAGTCAACTGAAGAAAATAATGATGAGTAATACATTTTTATACAAGTTTGTTGTTAGCGTACAATCAATTACGATAGAATATATTTATGGTCTTATTATTGAGATTTCTACGATCTATTTTTTTTATTAAGTTTCCATCTAGGAGGATTGATTGACATCAATTAATTTAGGGTTGTCATTATTTATTAATGTCTGTTTAACATTAGAAAGTTCTTTTCCAAATATTGTACATGAGGAGGAGATCACCTTTGCTCAATTTTTTAGGATATAACGACGCTCTCAGCGACTTTAGTTTTCACGTAATCGTTTTAAAAGTAAGAATTCGAACTCATAGTCTTTCAATATTCCGAAGGGATGAATGCTTTTCTCTCACTGTCGACTAGGACTTCAAAGAAGGGGAATTTATTGTTACCATTAGGGTCACCCACACACACACACATACACATATATATATATATGTATGTGTGTGCGTAGCAATATTTTTAGATTTTTTTTTCTTTTAAACCAAAGACCATCATTATCATAAATTCCCACGGACAGTATTGAATTCCCCGATCTCCCCCCCCCCATTAATCCCTATCATCCATCGCTCCTACCAGGTCTTCTTTACTGCATCTTGTGTCCGCACAGACCTGATATAAGCAAGACATTACTGGTCGGCCAACTCTGCCAAGTTTATCAAAAAAATCACCAATGATTTCGTTTTTATTTCTCCAGCGGTGCCCCGCATATCTTGTCAATTTTACTTGAATTATTTTCTGAGATAAGAGGTAGGTGGCCGTATAGCTACTATTTTATTGGCTGTTGCTTCCAGGATTTGTTCAAGATAGCATACAGCATTCTTGAGTAGTTCTCATATAGCTTTTTCCCTATATGTTTTGTTAGCGTCTATGTGGTACATCCATTGAGTCGTATGGACACTGCTACAGTTTGGAACAAAAGATGTTTTATTTTATCGGATAGATCATTCTTCTTCATGATCGATTGCCAATTAATATAGACGAAATGTTGCTGCCAAGATATGAAAACTGGTCCATTAATTTTTGTGACCAGCTAGTTTTGCTTCAAACTTATGTACTCTGTTTTATTTGCATTCACATAGTGGTCAATGCCTCTACTTGCTGTTCTAGGCTATGCAGTAGGCATTCTTATTCTGCTTGTGATGGTATATTTGCCGAAAGTGCTAGATTATCAACGTGGTCTGCATCAGCCGTAGATTCTGCTGGATATTGTCTGTTTCTTGTCTTTTTAATGTTAAGCCATTTTCTTTTATTATGTCTTTTGATGTTTGAATGATTAGTCTTGGCAGAGAATAAATAAATATGGCACTAAATCGGTGTCACCATCCAGTAAGTAAACAAGTGCTTTCATGTAAGCATTCTGATTCTGCTTGTGATGGTGTATTTGCCGAAAGTGTTACGTTATCAACGTGGTCTGCATCAGCCGTAGATTCTGCTGGATATTGTCTGTTTCTTGTCTTTTTAATGTGAAGCCATTCTCTTTTATTATGTCTTTTGATGTTTGAATGATTAGTCTTGGCAGAGAATAAATAAATATGGCACTAAATCGGTGTCACCATCCAGTAAGTAAACAAGTGCTTTCATGTAAGCATTCTGATTCTGCTTGTGATGGTGTATTTGCCGAAAGTGTTAGATTATCAACGTGGTCTGCATCAGCCGTAGATTCTGCTGGATATTGTCTGTTTCTTGTCTTTTTAATGTGAAGCCATTCTCTTTTATTATGTCTTTTGATGTTTGAATGATTAGTCTTGGCAGAGAATAAATAAATATGGCACTAAATCGGTGTCACCATCCAGTAAGTAAACAAGTGCTTTCATGTAAGCATTCTGATTCTGCTTGTGATGGTGTATTTGCCGAAAGTGTTAGATTATCAACGTGGTCTGCATCAGCCGTAGATTCTGCTGGATATTGTCTGTTTCTTGTCTTTTTAATGTGAAGCCATTCTCTTTTATTATGTCTTTTGATGTTTGAATGATTAGTCTTGGCAGAGAATAAATAAATATGGCACTAAATCGGTGTCATCATCCAGTAAGTAAACAAGTGCTTTCATGTATTTGAAAAGAGTCATTATAGGGGTAATGTTTTCTTTGGGAAGGCCATACTGTAGAAGTATTTGTTAATTCTTCCCTCTGTGTATGGATTCAAATGCTGTGAAGAAATGTACAAACCCTTTTGAAATCAATGATAAAACGTTCCAAAAAATTATTGATAGCCAACTTGACATCAAACTAAGATAGTTTACGGAGAAAGGTAATGACGCAGTAGTGGAAAAATGAAAAAAAAAACGAAAGCTGCAGTCCTCGAAGAAATACCCCCTTATGATTGGAAGTCAAGAAAATTTTACGACATTTTCCTCCGATTATGCATCGTACACTATAAATAAAATACAAAAGAGGAATGGACGAATAGTTGTCTCCTTCCTTTTCCCAAGAAAGACGACCTCAGAATCACTAAGATCTAAAATGAAAGGTCCATTGACAAAGTAGAAGCAGTGGAATATTACAAAAAATAATATTTATCATAAATCATAAGGTGGATGTAATGGATAACGAGTTGATTTATTATATCCTAGTAAGCGAGGTTGAACTGCAGTCATGCCATTATATTCACGTCCGGATTAATAATCTTCAAAAAGGTAGGAATCTTCTAATCTTTTTGCAATTGCTTTAATAGTACCACTAGTATTCTTTGTACAAGGATAGCATTGAATAACTTAAATAGCTTTAATAGTACCACTAGTATTCTTTGTACAAGGATAGCTTTAAATAATCCCTGAAGTTTGATATGTCATTAAAGTAAAGTAACCTAACCTGACCATATGTTATCATCATCATCATATCGCGCTGGTAGCACGGATATCCCTGACCCTCTCTCGCCACTCCTCCCTATCGTTCATCGCCCTAGGTAGGTCTTCAGGACAACAGCCTGTATCCTCACATAGCTGCTGAATGTACGTTCGAGCTGGTCGTCCTGCTTTTGCGCGGCCATATGTTATAAATGAGTAAAATATTCTATTCAGTAAATTCATTTTGTTTATTTTCTTCAATTAAGTTTGTTGTATTGAATTTATATGAAGCTCATAATAAATCGATAAAAATATCACATAGATCTTTAATTCTTGTTAGTTATTTGTAAGGATACTTCAAGCGATCAACCAAGGAAACTGCACAGGACCTGGACATCGTTAAGAACGAGAAATCCGAAAAGGGAAAATAAATCTATTTCAATAGTATCACAAATTAATGCCAAAAAACTAATTATATCAAAACAAAAATATCGACCACCCTGGTCATATCACTCCTAAAATTGGCTTGGATAGTAAAAGTTCAGGAGATCTGAGAAAACATACTGTCACATAAACTTAATTGTGAAACCACTTGTCAGAGTTAGTGTGAAAAATTCACAAGTCGTATAATAATGTAAGTCTTACATATTGATTTTTATTACACCATAATATCCTGTGGATTTAGCTGAAAATCATGCGTTACCTTGTCCGTAATATACGCCAGTGACTAAAATATATAGGCTATCATTTTCAGAAGAGTCATTATTGATACAATCCGAACAAAATTTCGTGAATCGATCGAAATTTTAACCAATATATTCCAGCTCATAACGTTCGTCTAAATAAGAAAATAATAGAATTTCATGAAAGGCTACGTTTATGGTAAAGAGTTGTTCTTTTTTTTATTCAGTTTCACACATAGAAAAAAAATTACAGAACAAACTTTTCCATTTTCCTCCCACAAGACTTTGTATGCTTCTAAGCATAAAAATAAAAAAGCTTGTACATCTTAATGATTTTTAAAACAAGTGACTTAACTACAATATCTCCTCAAACCATTCAATCTATACCGCTAATTTTAAAATAAAATGGCGTCAATGTGGAACTGATTTAAATTTTATCTTGTTAATGATGTGAGTGCCAGCAAATTTTCATCATCTAATTTCAGATTCGGGATACAGTCTCGAGAAAGGATTGTTCACTAAAAGACAAAGCACAAACCGACATCCCTTTCATTTAGTGGACATGTGTATTCTTGTGAAATGATTTTTGTGGAAAATTGTCAAGTGTTTTTTCGATAGTTACATTGTGTTTTGCGCCCATTTTGCTGTTTGATGTTAATTGCTTGTTGGTATTGAAAGTTGTCGTAGAGAATGACACTCCTTTTTCGTTTATTAAAAGAGATTTGTCATACAGGTAATTCCACGAATCAAAGAAACGCGGATAACGTTTTTGCCTGTCTGGAAATTCTTGCGTACAGATGGTTAATTTGTCATTTTGACTGGGCCTGTAATTTTTTTTTTTGTTCTGTAATTGTGAAATCAGTAATTGGCAATTGTACTGTTTTTATTATGTATTTTACATCTTTTAAAAACAAATTGTATGTTGGAATAGTTTATGCGCGCCACGTCGCCCAGGAAGATGGTTTGGTTTGGGATGTCTGTGAGAGAAGAAAAAGAAAAAACACAAAAATAAAAGTAACAGTAGTGGTAAAATAGGTATAATAGTAAGCTTTTGTAATCACTAGACGAGTTAATGTACCTCAGGAGCAATATCTTATCTACTGAAAGCGTTATCAATATATGTATAGGAAAAGTATGGACTACTATCGACAGATAAACTACCATCTGAAATTCTGAAAAAATAACAACACTAACATGAAAAGAATTTACCAGTGATATGATCAGGGTGGTCGATATTTTTGCCTTGATATAATAAGTTTTTTGGCATTAATTTGTAATGCTATTTATTTTCCCTTTTCGGATTTCTCGTTCTGAACTATGTCCAGGTCCTGTGCAATTTCCTTGGTTGATCACTTGAAGTATCATTACAGACAACTAACGAGAATTAAAGATCAATGTGATATTTTTACCGATTTATTATGAGCTTCATATAAATGCAACACAACAAACTTAATTGAAGAAAATAAACAAAATGAATTTACTGAATAGAATATTTTACTCATTTATAACTTATGGTCAGGTTAGGTTACATTATTTCAATGACATATCAAACTTTGGCTGTTATTTAATGCCAAAGCTATCCTTGTACAAAGAATACTAGTGGTACTATTAAAGCTATTTAGGTTATTTAATGCGATCCTGGTACAAAGAATACTAGTGGTACTATTAAAGCAATTGCAGAGATATTAGAAGATTCCTACCTTTTTGAAGATTATTAATCCGAAAGTGAATATAATGGCATGACTGCAGTTCAAACTCGCTTACTAGGATATTATAAATCGACTCGTTATCCATTACATCCACCTTATGATTTATGATAGATATTATTTTTTGTAATATTCCACTGCTTCCACTTTGTCGATGAATCTATCTCCTACAATGGCGGAATGAAACTTTCCAAGAAATAAATATTTTGTGCGATGGAAAAAGAAGGTAAGGGAGTAAAGCCTAATAAAGAGTAGCATCGGATAGAGAAGGCGATTAGTCACACGGGATGTCGATCTTTCTTTTTTTTTATCTCTTTTGAACCTCTAATCTATCTATCTATCTATATATATAAATATATATATATATATATATATATATATATATATATATATATATATATATATATATATAACATGAACAACAGATACAATGGTATTGATATAAAAGATGCTTGCACTTGTCGTAAAATCACTGGTGAGTTGTTGCGGCGGTAGGTTTAACTTAGTTTGATTAGTCAATCTCTTCGCAGTTAGCACCATATTTAAGACCCCCTCCCTCTTTCTCTCTCTCTCTCTCTCTCTCTCTCTCACACACTTCTTACACTCTTATGTATATTTATAGCTGAAAACGTGACACATACGAAAGATTAATAGACATATACAAGCATCGTAATACATAGATAAATATTATTATTTTAGTAGTAGTAGTAGTAGTAGTAGTAGTAGTAGTAGTAGTAAACTCAATTTATTTTGACTGGTAAACATTTGAAAATTATCAATGATTTATTCATAAAATTGTACATATACGTAAAAATATCACCCACATTTCAGTAAATTAAATTTTAAGTTTATACCTTCAAGTAAATATTAAACTTAGGAATCTTAAACCAGAAAGTCACGAAAAAAAATGGATAAAAACAAAGTAAGCAAAAAAACAAAAACAAAATGTTTTTATGATATGATTTTACAAGGCGTAGTCGTCAGGTCATTGTTTGCCGGTTGTACCAACTAAAAAGTTGCGTGTTGAATCTCCCAGCTATTCAAATACGCATACCTGAGTACGAATATAAATATTGCGAGGTAAAAACATCACTTCACTTTCACTTCAAGACGGAGCCAGGTCGAATTTTCTTCACCTTACATGCTTAAGGAGAGAGATGTTGAGTGCTTAACTAGTAACCCATGTGCACTAAATAAATAAAC
>OY757911.1:76047075-76094575 GCA_963585895.1 Sepioteuthis lessoniana | reverse complement strand
GGTCAGGAATATCCGTGCTAGCGGCACGACATCATGATGATGATATATTTATGTAATGTATGTGGAAAAGAGCAAAAACAGCATATCATCGTATTATGTTTTCTTAAGCAATAGAATAAAGAAATTATACATTTTCAGTGTTGTAGAATTTATTTGTAATTCATAATACTTAACGTAAGTTGGCGACCATAGTAGTCGTGGACAATTGTCGAGGGTGAACCGAATGCTCATTTTTCAATAGCTTTTACACCGAGGTGAAGGGGGAGGCGCTTCTCCATTCTCTAGATTGCTCCACCTTACCCTTGATCCGAACCTTATAATGCTGTGTGTTAAGCAAGTTGGCATCAAATACCATTTTTGAGTCTTTAGTATGACTCGACCTGGGAGTGAACCCCAGTCTCCCAGACCATTGGCAAACATTCAACTCATTAGACCAATGGCCCGGTCTACTCATTAGGCCACGTTTTGATTATATGTTTTACTAGAAATAATAAAATCCTGGTATCGTTGGTTAAGAAGAAATCTTTTTTGATAAAAATTTTGTAGAGGTGCACTTATTTATTAGTGATATTGTATATATTTCTGTATTTATCTGTAACTCACTATGGACAACACATCGTTGGGAAACTTTTATAAGAGTAAAGGTCTCAAAATGCTTTTAGACAATGAAGAAATTTTCTGTCCACTTTGCGGCAGAATAATAATTTTGTGGGGTATCCGTTCACGGTTAGCATTATTTTTTGATTATCCAATTTCTCGATATAAAAAAAAATAAAAAATACTAATTAGAATCATTAACTTCTCCCTCCATTCCAGGCCTCTATGATTATAATGGTTCATAGATAATACATACCGATATATAAATCTTTATCAAAGATGGATTTAACCAACGCTAAATCCCAATTTAAAAAACCAAACCTGCATTGCCATCGCTCCCAGGTCCACTCTGGCCCGGAGTGGTAGCACCTGATAGGGCCCTATCTATGGGTTAAATAGAAATAACAACATACTTATGCTAAAATGAATTGAGTAAACTGAATAGCTTGAAATAGAAATGTTATTGACAATTAAACCGTACTTACACTTAAACTGCGTGCTTATGCTTGGCTGAATTATTTCGAATAGAACTGTTTTTCGACATTAAAACTGTATTTACACTTAACTGAATTGTTACATATAACTGCTTGAATAGTTTGAAATGGAAATGTTTTTGACAATTAAACTGTGTACTTATGCTAAACTGAACTGTTTTCAATAGAACAGATTATTTACATAAAAATGGATTTGGCGTTAAATAACCTACAAAGGTTGATATGCCATAAAACCAAACAAACCAAACCAAACCAATTTAAAAAGCCTTTTAGAGTCTACATGTAAAGAAATCAAATACAGTTGACGTCTAAAAACCACATGACACAAAAGCCAGCTAGCTAGCTCAGAACAACATACACCGACTCACCCCTACCCTATCCGGTGAGGGAAGAGAATATATATAGCTCTTCTTAGCTTCCACTCTGTCTTTGCTTTGGAAGATTTTGAAAGAGTTTCCGGGTGATAACGGTCAAGAAAAGAAGCTGACAGTAGCAAAGAAAAAGGCGTTAGGAGCTCATGTTGAAAGGTATTCTGTCTTAACAAACTTATCAAATCTTTATTACCAGTATATATTGTACAATAATAATATATCTGGAGGACAATTTTTGTTGCACATCTTGCTTGTTGCTTTGCTGTTTTGTTTACTGTTGTTGACTTTTTGTTTTACTTAAACTTACTGTTCGCCACCTCCCAATATAAACTCGGATGCATACACGTGGACACACACAAGATTACCCCTACAACAATTCTTTCCTATATTACAAAATTAAACCCTACCATACAACATAATTATTCAAAGGTCTTTCAGTTTATGGGTCGTGTAGAATTTACTCGACATAGGTTAAACTACTATAGGGTCGTAATCTTAGAGTAGCCAATAAGTGTCGAACCCTCGGCATTATCAGTGGCCATCACTTTGTCTGGCATACTAAAAAATGACTTAGTTCATTTTATTTAACTCACTCCTAACATCAGAATTCAATTCAGCTAACACCAAGTAACGAAAGTTCTAATCTCAAAGGACATGTTTTCTTTATTTCATTTCGGAATAATTGATATGTACCTTTTTATCTCACAAGTCTGTCTGAAAGCTTACAAAGGCAATCCTTCTCTCTCTCTCTCTCTCTCTCTCTCTCTCTCTCTCTCTCTCTCTGTGTGTGTGTGTGTATGTCTGTGTGTGTAAATAGGAAAGCGAACTTTTAGCAACATCTCTAAATATTAAAGTACGAAAAGAATTAAAGCGGTCCGAAAATCATAGTCTGTATGGATGAGCGAATAAGAAATGATTTCGAGTTACTTATTTTTATTGCGCGCACTCACATTATTAGCACGACGCTCTTGCGATGTCACTTGAGAAAAACGAGGTAACAGTATGTCCTCTTCACTACGTGTAAAACTCACCAACAGTTCTAATCAACTAAAATGTGAAGAGCCTTTGATAGATAAAGGTTCTAAATCAAAACATGTAAATTTATCTTTTACTCTATTCTAGATATCTCTTATTACCATATTCTTCATTGTTTGTTGTGGGTTTTATTTTTGAGAAGGGTTGGTTGGTTGGGTTTTATGGCATATCAACCTTTGTAGGTTATTTAACGCCAAATCCATTTTTATACAAATAGTCAGTTCTATTTCAAACAATTCAGTTGAGTATGTGTACACAGTTTAATTGTCAAAAACGTTTCTATTTCAAGCTATTCAGTTTTGTCAAACAGTTCTAATTCGTCAAATTCAGTTTAGTATATGTACAGATTTTGTTTACACACAGGTAAGTGTCGAAATAGTTGTATACTAATCAATTCAGTTTAACGTAAGTACAGTTTTAATGTCAAAAATAGTTCCATTTCAAATAAGTTAGTTTAGCATAAGCACAAAATTTAAATGTAAGTACACAGTTAATTTGTCAAAAGCATGTCTATTTCAAGCAGTTCAGTTTAGTCAAACAGTTCTAATTCAAACAATTCAGTTTAGCATAAGTATACAGTTAGTTCTATTTAACCCATAGACAGGGCCCTATCAGCTGCTACCATTCCGGGCCAGAGTGGACCTGGGAGCAATGGCAGTGAAGAGGTGCTCTGCATTCCCAAAAGCTCTAGGATCACTGGAGCCTCACCATCAGATCGTTTTGTGTAAAAATCAGGACACTCTTTGTGTGGGTCTTACCCCTCTCCAGAGGTGCAGTCAGTGTATTCTACAGCCCCATCTGACTGGGCAATTCAGAGAGGGGCTTTCGCTCTTAGTTTTACAAAACCTTTTTTTTTTTCATTTTTACATGAAATATTGCCCACCGTTATTAATTTTGACTAGAATTTCTTTTTATCTTAATTCTTAATTGAATTTTTTAAAATCTAAATCCTTGTTATCGTAGACTGAGGGCATGAGTAAAATGTGATTAAAAAGCCATTAGAAATTCCGATGAAAGATATAACGAGTCATTAGTATACTCTTTACGTGTACAAGGCCTTTGGCATTGTTTTATAATTCAACTCAACGCGAATTCTTTTCATTCCGGTTTTAACTGGTTATTTTTCAATGGAGTGTGAGTTATAGAAAATCTCCTCGGGTGTCCAGGACTCTTCTAAGTATCCTAAATCATGTTAGCTGAACAGTGGTTTCGATGGTCTCGATTCTTCTATAGTCTCCCGATCACGCAATCTCTTTTCCAAGTTCTTACAAATTATTCCATCGGGCTCCAACTATAATTGCTATCACCTTCACTTTCATGTTCAACAAGTTCTTCATTTCTCTGGCAAGATTCTGGTATTTTATCCAGTTTTTCGCTTTCTTTTTTTTTTTTACGTTGTGCTCTGCTAACTCAGCTAAAAGCACTAGACGACGTGTTCTTTTTTTTCTTGGTAAATTAACACTTGGTCTGATCTTCTGCCTTTGACCGGGGGGTCTGTTTGTATCTCAAAGTCATAGAGAATTTTATGGGTGTCATTTTTTAAAACTGATTCTGGTTTATACTTCTACCATTTGTCGGTACGATCAAATTTCACTCTTTTACACAATTCATAGTGGATCAGTCATATCTGGATTCTTTTTGTGTCAGTTTGCTTTAATTGTTTATTATGTAATGAACTGTTTCATCTCGATCACTTCATAGCCTACAATTACTATTATGCTGCGTACAATGCATTTTTTCTAAGACATAATTAGTCTTTGTGGAGTTGTTTTATGATGTTATGAATAAAGATTAAATTTCTTTCGTTAGGTTTCCTCTTCATAAACATCTCCAGGTAATCGCATTCGTAATTTTATTTACTTCGCATTTTTCTTAAGATTTTTCTTAAGATTTTACGATTGTTGTTTTCTTGTTTGATCTGTAGCAGAAAGAACTTCGTATTTTTGTTTGGCGCGTAATTAATTTGACCGTTAGGGCCGACGCATATTTTCACCCAATGAGGATGACTTATCCTATTCTGCCCGGACCATTTTCCGGGCAGCACCAAAATTGGGAAAACCCGTCGAACTATCTCTTCCTCAGAATCTTTCGAACAGGACAAACATACTTACTGTCTGCTCCCTTCATAGTAGCAGCATCACAACACCTTGAGAAAAGCCATCTAATTTATGGACCTCTTGAGTCTTCTCCCTTAGACCAAGGGTTCTCAGTTGAATATAAATTAGATGCATTCAATCCGCCACACACAGGAACACCTTCATTTCGCCTCTAACCTTAGCTATGTCTACCGCGACGAGCAAATCCGCTCAGATATCCAGCTACTTCATCCCTGGGCAACATTTTCTGGAGACTTTCATACCACTCTCCTACAGCAACCAGGACCACACATTCATGGGTGACTATATCATTCCTGTCTTTAACCAGCAAACACGACTTTTGCTACACCTATGACGACCATATCTCACTCAGACATTCAACAATGCCTTAACAATAGCGACACACATTTCGCTCAGGCATTTAGCTGCTAAAATTCCTTCTCAGCTCCATATCTATTTCCTTCCTTCCTTTCTTCCTACGAGACTTCTCTCATAAAGGTACCCTTTATTCTGGCTGTCATTAAATCTCCATAAAAACGTTACGATATCTTGGTTCTTCTCTTCTTTATTTACAACAACATAGCGAGAAAACACGTAACAATATTTCCTCGATAAAGACCAATGATATATGTACAAACCGGTATCTGTCCTGGAAAATGAGGCCAAAAAATTCGCCGGAATTTTTAGTAAAAACGGATCACCTAATCAAGTCCAGAAGGCTGAACTTTGTGCTGCTAATTAGAAGAAAAGTCATCAGGGGTACTACACCGTTCCAGCTGTCCATATAATGAAAGTAATAAAAATGTGGATAAATAACTATATTTTACCAGACAGCAGAAAAACCCATGGAATATTTAAGTGACGGTGATACCAACAATAGCTTAAACACTCGAAATAATTTAAAAGATTGTTGAGATACGTAAGAACACTGAAAAGAATGAGGGGGCTGATGTGATTTGCTGTCACTCGTCATTCAATGAAAGCCAGCAACTAGTGATGGTACGAAAACTGAAATAATAATAATAATAATAATAATAATAATAATAATAATAATAACCACACAAATAAGAGAAGAAATGTATTATTTTCTGGTATGTCACTGACTATTTCCGGAAGAATAGAAAGGATGTCGCAAAGAAAAAAGAGGAACAGATGACCTACTATATAAAAATTGGTACATCCTTAAGGAAGTTAAAGCAAGACGTAAAAATGTAACTATGATATGGATTGTCTAATATAAAGGCCGATCATATTTTCCTGCAAACTTGGATTAAAAAATGTCTGAAAATGTACAAAATATTCGATAGAATCATAAACTTTGTCACGAAAGCCATCAAAAACTGGAAAGTGGATTTCTCCGAAGGAGGAGAAACACTAGCAGAGGTAAAAATACTAAGAGTTTTCTTGAAGGAAGACTCACTCTCGCTGTTTATAGTTGTTATAACAATGATGCCACTCGCCTATATACTTAGGAAATGCACAGGAAGCTTCAAATTTTCTAAGTCACAGGAAAAGATTAACTAACTTATAAATATGGATGATATCAAGGTATCTATCAAAAATAAAAATGAAAAAGATAACTTGATATCAACTCAAAGAATATACAGCCAAGATATTTGAATGGAATTTGGCATTGAAAAATGTGCTATGCTGATAAGAAAAAAAAAGGAAAAGAGGAACAACGGAAGATATTATTACCATCAAGTCGGGCCGACAACATGAACTTCCCTGACACTCTCCCCATGCATCCTTATCATCCATCGCTTTTTGAGCTTGTTTCGCTGATTAGCTAGTCGGGCAACAGTCGGTCGAGACCACCTGACATGGTTACCGGGAAATTCCGGCTCTCGAGTCATGTGGCTAAGACCGACACTCCATGGGTCTTCCAGACACCGTCCTCCAAGGACTTTGTCTGCCCCGGCAAGGATCGGTTAATCGCCAGCCGCCTGAGACGGCTCTTATAAAGAAAATGCCCATGAATTTTTGGAGCCGTTGGGCGTGTGTGGGCTTCGGTTCTGCGCCTGGTTCCCAACCCTAAAAATTACCTTGTGCCAAACTTTGATGTATGTGGGACACCAGATGAATACCCTCTAGCCTCTATTGCTCCTGGTTGATCTTTCAGGCTGCATTTTATGTCAACACAGACCTGATGTGAACAAGTTTTTACTCGTCAGCCAAAACTGACACGTCTATGTGCAAATGTTTATTAGAGAACATTATTTATGAGTTTATCTATACTTCATTATTGGTGCCCGCAATATCCTGATCGTTTTACTTTGGTGGTTCGTGAGATGGAATGCAAATGGCCGTACAGCTGCTGTTTAATGGATTGATGCTTCCTAGATTTATTCAAGACTGCACACAGCATTCTTATGTAGTTCCTATCTAACTTTATCTCAATGGGTTTTGTTAGCGTCTATATGGTGCATCCATACAGCAGTATAGACACAGTTATAGTCTGGAAGAAATCCCATTTTGTTTTATCGATAGCATTCCATGCTTTCCCTAAGTGTATGTTGAGATCAATTTCAATAGATGAGGGGTTGCTGCTGAGGTGTGTGAGAACGGGTCCATTATTTTTTAGGGGTTGCTCTTTATAATGGAGATGACTCCTTTTTGTTTTAAATACATTTACTCTGTCTACTTTGGGTAAAGGTTAATACCTCCGTCTGCTTTCTCTTGGGATTTTGCTTGAGTTGGTGAATTTGTGAGAAGTGCTAGGTCATCTACGTTACCATTAGTTATCAGTTTCTGCAGGATATCGTACTCATGTATCTCCTTATAAGACTTGAACGACGAAGAAGTTGGTGTCTCCATCAGATGAGCGAACCATTGCATTCGTATTTTTTAAAGCATCATTATAGCAGAAAAAATTCATATGGTAAGATCATATGCTAAAAGTATTTGCTCCATCTTTTCTCTGTTTATGGAATCAAGCACCTTGGAGAAATCTATGAACAGGAGTGTTGCCTTAAGATTCTTCCCTTGTGCTCCTCTGATGATTCAATGGATTGCCAAAATCTATAAGATTGTGGAACGATTTATAGGAAAATCGTTTTCATTTTTTCTGAGAATTTTCTCGACTTCAGGTTGGATACAATTGAGATTATAAACCTTAGTAGCCATTGCAGTAAGAGTTATGGCGCTGTAGTTCTTAGTGATTCCGAGGACTCTTTTCGGGGGGAGGATAGGCTACCACCTTTCGTTCATTTTTCTGTTGTATTTTGTTTATAGACCGCCTTGTATAATCAGAGAAATATGTCGTAAAATTTTCTTGTCTTCCAAACTTCAAAGGACATTTCGTCGAGGCCTGCAGCTTTTCGGGCTTTTATCTTTTTTTTAATACTGCGTCAAGTTCTTCCTCTGTAAACTGCTCTAGTTAGATGTCTTGTTGGCTATAAATAATTTTTAGATAGGTTTTTCAGTGATTTCAGGAGGTTTTTCGCGCATTTTCTTGAAATGTTCTTTCCACTTTTGAAGACTTTTTTTTTGGCTTTTTTTTTAGTTTTGCTCTCGATATACTCTTCAATCCGCTCACTTTATTTACTATCTGTCATGCTATTTGTGATTGTCTTCCCCAGAATTTCTAATCTTATTTCTTTGAATGTATTCTAATTGCCTTTTTAAAGACGTGCTGATTAGTTCTTCCTGGTCTTCTTTAAATTTCTGCGCGTTAGAATTTGTTGATTTTCTTTTATTGACAAAGGGTGTTTTTTTTTAAGTTACATCATTTGTCCAAACAAAAGTGACACCCATGGAACTCTACATTTGGCTTGGTTAGTATGAACTTTGCTACTGCTTTCATGTAGGCAGTGACATTTTCATATTCATCACTCAGAATATAACTTTCAGATATCTCTTGAGGAGTATCGAATCTGTTTCTTAAAGTTAACGTGTATTTTTTGTTGATATCTCTATTAGTAAGAGAGGACCAGTCGTAACGATAACCAAATCAGGAAAACATCAGAATAATTAGAGAAAAATAAAATTACTAGAAGTTAGGAATATTTGAAGCGGAAGCCATCCCACAAAGATGGAAAAAAATAAGAAAAGAGTACCTCATAACAAGGAAACTTCTTGAAAACAAACTCTGTGGTAGAAATCTTATCAAAGGAATAAATAACTGGCCAGTCCTTTTTGTAATATACTTTGGACCATTCTTACAATAGACAAAGTAGGAACTCGGACAAACTGACCAAATGATATTGATGACTATGCTGAATGCCTTAAACCCAAAGATGTCAGAGACAGATTATATGCGTCACGAAAAGAAAGAGGAAGGGAACACGCCAGCGTTGTGAATTGCGTAGAGGCATCAATATAAAGACTTGACAAATATATAAAAAAGAGCAAAGAAAAACTAATTACACTAGCCATTAATTGGAATGGCAAACAAAAAATAACAAAATATACAAAAAGAAACTGGAAGAAAAGCAACTATATAGATACGTTACTTATGGAGGTGCCCTTGGTTTAATGGTTATCGTCGTTGGAAATGGACACGGCAGCACGAGTTCAAATCCTGGACGAGACTGATTGCATTTCACATAGCACCCTTAGGAAAGGTATGAATCCAATCATTCTCCCTCCAGCTATGGGTAAATTGTAGGGCAGACTGGTTTTTCAACCTTGGTGAGACAACTAGTCTAGGAGAAGGAGAAATCTGAATTCAAACCTGTTAAACTCCACTTAAAAATTGACCTTGTGTCATATCCTGCACGAGCGGAGGGTTTGATAAATAAGTATAGATACGTTACTTGACGAACTGGGGAAATTTCATGCGAGAGAACCTGGACGTGACTGCGAAAAGGAAACTTCAAAAGAGAAACTTAATCTCTCTTTAGATTAATGCTCAAAAGAACCAAAGTGAATATTCAGAATAAGCAACAGAAGAACGGGTATGGATTAAGTAACGACAGATGAAACGATTATTCATATAATTAGTGAATGTAGCAAACTGAAAAGGTGATTCACTAGGAATTGTGCAAGAGATTGAAATTCAACCATATTACCAAAATGTATATGTACAAACCAGAATCCATGCGAGAGAAAGAGACGCGTAAAATTCTCTTGTGTTAATTAACATAAAAAAGATCATCAAGTGAATTTTGCCGTTCCGGCTGACAAAAGAGTAAAAATAATAGGAAGCGAAAAGATAGACAAATACTTTGCCAGAGAACAGAAAAGCCTTGAAACATGAAGGTGACGATTTAACCAATAGAAGTAAATGCGCTTGGAACGGTTCCCAAAATCTTAGAAAAATGCCGCAGGAATTGGGAATCTACAGAAGAATCGAGACGACAGCATTGTTATGATCAGCAAGAATATCCGGAAGAGTTCTGAGACTTGCCGTCCATTAGACTCCAGAGAAAAACCTCCAGTTAACGCAGGTGCAACAAACTTGTTGTAAGTTATACATTACATTACGATATTCATCTTATTTTCCCCCATCTGTTGTTTTCAAAGTACCTCCTGCATAGTGGCTGACGTCCTGGGTTACGACATCGTAGTATGTCAGTTCGAGTGATATTACGTCCACTTTTTGATTTTTTTTATATTAACCTGATATCCTCAAGAAATGCGTTAAATGGTATCATTACAGTTCTTCTACAAGGATGGTTTTGACATGGAATAACCTTGGAAAGTTGATATACCTTTAAACAAAGAAACCAAACCAAATCAGCTTTTGCAATATTAAATGAAGGGCAAAATTTGGGGTAATAAATTTAGCTTTTATTTTCGTTATGTCAGTGTATGATCATTATTTGAAAGGCGCAGATTAAAAAAGAATGCTTGTACAAGATGAAACTGGAGATAACTCTCTCTCTCTCTCTCTCTCTCTCTCTCTCTCTCTCTCTCTCTCTCTCTTGCGTAGAGTTAATTCGTAAATATGATTTTACTGGGCAAAATATTCAGTGTACTGGTTCACCAGTAAGACTCACTGATATCATTATTCATCGGTGAGGCTTATCTTAATGGTTACAAGACAAAATAAATATCAAAGAAGGCACTCTACGTTTTAGCGTGGACTTCTAGTATCAGTAGTGATACATACAATAGTCCCATACGGTTTGTCTGGGCCAGTTCTGCATGAATTATTTCCCGGTCTCAGATAATTCCATTCGAAACGCGAACATTGTTAAAGGAGTAAAAATGTTTTCTTTTAAAAAATAAATAGCACTTTAGCATTACAAATAGATTAGTGCTGAAAATAACGAAAACTTATTGAGGAAGTAGCAGTATGATCAGTGGAAAGCAAATACTACTGCCAACCACTTGTTTATATATGCAAGGTTCAGTTGCAGTCAACATGAGTATAAAATTGCTTTTATTTATTTATTTATTTGTCTATCCTCACTTACCTCTAAACACACGCACATGCTTGTAATAACTCACTGCCTCCGCCACAGGCAGAACGTGACGCAATGTCATTTTTAAGCGGAGTAAAGCTGGTTTGAATTAAGTTTTCCTTTTTTTAGACTGGTTATCTCACCAAGACTAAAGAACCCAGTCTGCCTAACTATTTACTCATAGGGAGGGTAGTGGAGAACGAACGGATTAATTTCTAAGTCAAAAGCATTAGCGCGAAAACGCAAACAGCCTAATTCAGCTTATGGCTACCTATTCCATTTCCAGCGACGATAACCATTACACTAAAGGCGCCTCCTATTATCTATGTATGAGAGCGTGGATGAAAGTTTTGACGTTATAATAAATCCTACTCTGGATATTACAGGTTACATAAATCTAAATACTGTGTATATATATATATATATATATATATATATATATATACTCGAGTACAAGTCGATTTCGTGTGTCTATGGATCCAGAACATCCATAAATCATTAACTAATGCCATTATTTTTTAGGTAAGTGTTTTGGCCATTTCTTCCCACTAAATTTTGCCTTACGCACTACTTGAGTATTTCATCGTTTTCCTTGCTTAAAATTAAATGATCTAAGTTTTACCTATACACGAGTATATTGGATATAATATCGTAAATACAAGATTTTTGTCGAAGATGAATTTATTTTCAAATTGTGGAAATGCATTTTTTCAAAATATTTCTGTAAATTCTCTGGAATATAAAAAAAGTAAATAACGGATGTAAATGACGATAAATTTGGTTTTTCTTTATGTTTTTTTTTCTTTAGTCTAAAATGTAAAAGGAATTTTTTCCTGAAGAAAGCACTAAATCCACCAATAAGAAAGTGATCTTTACCTACCAACTCTAAACTATGTACTTTCAAGCGCAAAGTTTCTCAAATTCTGGCAAATTTTGTTAGCAAGTAATTCCTTCTGATCTACAGGCTTTGAAATTGTTCCAACAAGTGTGAAAGGAATGGTGAAATCGGTTAATTTTTCTCCTTTGAGCATTAGTTGTAATTTTAGGAGTGTCTAGAGCTGGACTGTTAGTCTTTAATCTGCCCTTTGTGATACATTAGAGATAATGAAGTCAGCAAAGATCACGAACCTGAAAGTCTAAACAATTTTCAAGAGCTGAAAATGACTTCCGTAACTCTATTATCTCTTACAGTTGTCGTTTCTTATTCGCCGTCGAATATTGCTTTTAGTTATCGTTCTTGTCTGAAGAAGGCACATTTGTATTTTTCCCCAAAATGTACAAGAGTCATTCAATAAACAAGAGGAATGTTTTTTTTAAAAAAAGCTATTTTTTCATAATTTTTCCATTAAGATATAAAGATTATTTTAATCTTGCAGAATTATTTGGTTTGAGGCTATTCAAAATGACTACAAATCATACAGAGTAATCAGTCTTTTGATGAAAAGTGCAAAAGTGCAAACTAATTTTTTAGAAGAGTGTGATGTGTACAGAGAAACAAGTTTTAATTAAAAAAATGTTTACAAATAGATTAGCCAGAAGCAAAAAGACATTCGAGTGGAAACAGGCTAACTCTTCAGTAAAGAAAAAATCCCTGGAGTAGCGGTCAGTAAAGAAGATGATGATGACAGTCTTCTAAGACACGAAAGAACACATCACTAAAAATGTCCTTGAAAAAAAGTGCGACAGTAAACCATGCTTTTTTTCCAACTCTCTTAGCAATTTTCACCTTTTTTATTCAATGACTCAAAACGCAAATTTCTGGCTTTTAAATCAAAAAAGAAAAATCGAAAGAAGTAGAATTAATTCATAATTGATTGATAGGAAGAGAATGAAATTATTATATCTACAACTGAATCAGTAAAAAAAGCCTGTGAGCAATCAAGATAATTACAAAATCCAACGTATATATGGTCATCCACAAACTTTTGTTGTATCACAACTCTTCTGTGTGGCAAGACACGAGAGATGCATCAGACTGGAATCGAAATCCAGCTGACTTTACGTCAGTCAGATATCTTACCCCAGAGCCATAGTTATTCTCTGCGTTAGTGTAGGAATTTTTTACATACGCTTTTTTTACATTAAAGTTATCGGCGACCGAGAGTACTCAATCATGAGAACTATTGCGTTTCAACTTAATATGGTAGCCGGCAAATTCTCTATAAGAGAGCTCAAATCACGGAGGGGAACATATATATTGTCATCCATAGATAGGGTATATATATAATGGGCATTAGCGACGATCTGAAGGCATGAAGGTCCAAAAATCCAGTCGAAGATGTTAACCGTCAGACAACATATCCAGATGATTTTTTCTAGAGGTAAAGGCATGAATAGGATAAACCACACATCTTGGATACGTTGATAACATAAGAATGATACAGCAATGTTTCACAGATTCTCCTGAACATCATTCGACAGGTTTTGAATTCAGGGTTTTGTTCTTTTTCTAGATTGGTTGCTAGCACAGAACTAAAAAACAGTCTATTATTTATCCATAGCTGGAGAGAGAAAAGAAGAATCCATGCATTTTCCACAGGGATTTGCGCTAAATGAAATATAAACAGATTCATCCAACAATTGAACACTATCGAGTCCACTTCTTCATGAGAATAACCTTTACATCAGCTGGACCTCTCTCTCTCTCTCTCTCTCTCTCTCTCCTTCCCCCTACATTCTCTGTCCTTCTTTATAACCTTTACATCAGCTGGACATCTCTCTCTCTCTCTCCCTCTCTTTCCTTTCCCCTACTTTCTCTCTCCCTCTTTATAACCTTTACATCAGCTGGACATCTCTCTCTCTCTCCTTCCTCCTACTTTCTCTCTCCCTCTTTATAATCTTTACATCTGCTGGACATCACTTTCTCTCTCTCTCTCTATCCTTCCCCCTACTTTCTCTCTCCCTCTTTATAACCTTTACATCAGCTGGACATCTCTCTCTCTCTCTCTCCTTCCCCCTACTTTCTCTCTCCCTCTTTATAAACTTTACATCAGCTGGACATCTCTCTCTCTCTCTCTCCTTCCTCCTACTTTCTCTCTCCCTCTTTATAACCTTTACATCAGCTGGACATCACTTTCTCTCTCTCTCTCTCTCTCTCTCTCTATCCTTCCCCCTACTTTCTCTCTCCCTCTTTATAACCTTTACATCAGCTGGACATCTCTCTCTCTCTCTCTCTCTCTCTCTCTCTCTCCTTCCCCCTACTTTCTCTCTCCCTCTTTATAACCTTTACATCAGCTGGACATCTCTTTCTCTTTCTCTCTCTCTCCTTCTCCCTACTTTCTCTCTCCCTCTTTATAACCTTTACATCAGCTGGACATTTCTTTCTCTCTCTTTCTCTCTCTCTCTCCTTCCCCCTACTTTCTCTCTCCCTCTTTATATATATATGTATATATATATAAAATGAGAATGTCATCGATACATGAATTTGTTACGGAATACAGAAAGAGATGCTGCATCTCTGGTTGAAAATCTGTATACATAGTATGATACCGTATGTTCTAATCATATGAAAGAGAAAAAAACATCCCGATTTTACATTCTGCAAAGATTTGTTTTCTGTAAAATATTTGGTCGTCATTCATGCTACGAATGGGTTTATGTATGAAAACATTTTTTCCAGAACATTTTGTACAAATCTTATTATAATTCTGTAAATGTCCGTCTTTCCATCCTAGCAAAGCTCCACCATCTTTGACCAAATTTCAACAAAATTTACTGGAAAAATTAGTGTCATACCTGGAATGATTTTAGACCATTCGAGAAATACAACTCAAACTGTTTTTAAATTAGATGTCTCTCAACTGCTCTGTCTTACCTGCCCCCTCGATCACTACTTAGAAATCACTACAAGAGATTGATGCCTTTCTTCTTTCCTATATGCCCTTAGATCCTCTTTATTACAGCAGTTTATCTCACTGGTCACCTGCCCCAAAACTAGAAAACAGATCAGAAAATCATTTTTTCAGTGGTTAATACAACCATTCCACGCCTGGAAAATGATAAAATTAAATAGTTATTCGAAATATATATTTTTACAGGCATTACAAGGCTAACTGAAATCTCCAAACGAACTGAAAGCCATCTTCCGTGCACTACCAGGAGTCATTAAGCAAAACAAATAAAACGTCTATTAAATAATTATCATAATTTTAATAAAAGCGACTCTACCGTATTATTTTTAATAATGGCCATTTTACAACCGGTATTTAACAAGGATAAGTACTGCTAGTAATTTAAGCTATTCAAATAGCTCGGTTATTTATTTTTTAATGTAATCTCAGAGAAACAGCTTCCGTACGCTGAAGAGTTTCCATTTCAGTAAGTCCTCGGGGAAATTAAATTAGTTGGTATATTATTTCAAACTTCAAACGGAAATGTAAAAAATATGCACTGAATCTGAAAAATAAAAAATAAAGAATAAAAAATAAAATGCAAACAAATTTGTAATACTTTAAAAATGTTTTTATTGCCGTTGTTGTTGCTGGTGATGAATATTTGTTGTTATTAGGTAATTACTTTTTTATAACTGAAAACTGTTTGTAAAAATCCAATGACTTGCACATCTTTTTTAATAGAAAATCGCCAGTTTTATGTTTGTACTTTTATATCGTTCAGAAAATGGGTAATAAACATATATGGAAGATTATGAAGAAAAAATAAAATTATCTCTTTAGATTTTTAGTATTTAGACTTGTACGTGCATAGAAAACAGGGTTACCATTTTCAGTTGTCCTTACTTTAACTGACGCGATTGTAAGTCATGCATTTTAGTCTTCAATTAGGGTTTCTCTATAATTATGATCATGATCATCAAGGTGTGCTGACAGCATGGAATCATTTGAATCTTTTGCCATCCGTCCCTATCGGTCATCACTCTTGGCAAATCCTCGAGACAACATCCTGTATCTGCATAGAGCTGATGAATGTAAGCTTTTGCCGGTCGGCCAACACTGGTGTGTCCATATGACCATAGAAAGTCACTAATGATTTCGTCCTTAATCCTCCAGCAGTGCCAGCATGTCTTGAAAACTTCGTAAGATGGAAGATAAGTGGCCGTACAGCTGGTGTTTGCGAGGTGCTGCTTACAGGATTTGTTCAAAATATCAAGGTATTGTATAGTTCCAATCTAGCTTTTTTCTTCAAGAGTTTCTTTAAAGTCCGAGTGGTTCAACCATACAATAGTACTGACATGGTTACAGCTTGGAAAAATTCCAGTTTTATTTAATTAGAAAAATCAGATTTTCATGTCGTCTTTAGCCTGTCAATAGTAGTTCATATATTTCCTATCCGTATGGTAACATCGCTTTCAGTATATTTACTGATATTCCAATCTCTATCATACATTGCAGGTAGTATTAGTTCCAGCTCATTGGCCTAGTGGGTACAGTATTCGCTAATGGTCCGGGAGACCTGGATTCAATCCCAGGTCGCGTCATACCAAAGCCTTTAAAAATGGTACTTGATACCTCATTGCTTAAAACTCAGCAATATAAAGTACGTATCAAGGGTAAAATGGGGCAATCCAGGGAAAGGAGTAGCTCCCTCCCCTACACCTCGGTGTAGTAGCTACTGAAGAAGGGAGCCTTCTGGTCTCCCTCGACTACGGTCGCCAACTTACTATAAGTTCCTAATCTTTGCGTGCTTAACAAAGATTAAAACGTATTGAAATGATGAAAATATCTTCGTTGGTGTTTTAACTTAGCGTCCACTTGCAATATAATAGCTTTGAGCAAGTCATATAAATACTTGCGTATTTAAAGCGGGTTTTTAAATCATACAGAATTACTTAGACTACGCTATGATTAATGAAATTTACGATCGTCTCAGGGGAGAACTGAATGTAAGTAAGAATGACAAAAATCTGTTTTCTATGCGCGTACAAGATCACTTCATGAAAAGTATAAGGAACGAGTTATTTTCTTCTATAGCACGATATTAAAACATTTCGTTTTGATTTAAGGCCAAAGAGCGTTAAGTGTCTTTGTTTCCAACTTCGCCTACTTTTTATCACCTTCAATCTACTGAATACACATTTGTAAAACTGACTTATGAGTTACACACCTAAAAAATTTCATTAAGTACTTTTTAAGGTGAAAGGAAATCAATCAAAAAACTATTTTCTCTGTACTAGTTCATAGCATAAAAATTCTAGAGGGACATCTACTTTGCTCGAACTTGAGAATTTCTTTTTTCGTAGAGAAATGATTTGTAGCCAGTAAATCTAGACTTCTGTGTCCAGATTCTTAATCCTTTGAATCTGTAAGCCTTATAAATTCCCGTTGAGCACTATTTTATAATACGCAAGACTAAAGAAGATTATATCCGATATTAGTAATTAAAGAATTATTATTTCCCCTAATAAAACTAATGAAATTAGTATTCAACGAGGATTTTTATTAACTGACGACTAATAAGACACAAAACATAATTCATTTAATAACTGAAGATTCTTGCTTTATAAGATATAGCTTAAACAAAGTAGATTACATAAAATCAAATAAGGTGGAATCATTTTGATAAAGAATATCACTTTAAATTGTTAAAATTCATCTCGGAAAAAATTAAGGCTGTCGTAAAAGTACGAGGAGGAGCAACTAACAATTTTTTGCCATCATTTTTTTCTAAAAAATTGGATTATTCTATAAGATTATCCTGTGCATGGCTTCACTATATTAAAAGTTGGGGATCACAACGTATATAGAAATTTTTAACATTCAAAAATTTACAAGCAAATTCCAATTTTTTCTAAAGAGATAAGTCAGAGAGATTATAGGGATGGAGATTTTAGTTAGAACAAGAATCTCAGGGTTCCTCTTTCAATGTATATGTGTGCTTGAGTAAAGTGATATCAACAAGAAATCTTTACTGTCCATTTCTTTCATCAAAGTCTTCCTTTACTCAATGAAAAGTACTTTCTTTAGGTTGAACCTTGAATTTAATATGAAGATAAATTGGTTAGCAAAAAGTTTACATTACTATATATATATATATATATACATATATATTGTGAATGCTTCATTATTATAAAATATGGCGCTCGCAACAAATATCGAGTTGAGTTACACTTTAGAATCTAACAAGCTCCAATAAAAGTTTCTTGTGTCAGAAGAACGTTGATTAGCCGAGAAACGGAGGAACAATATGATCCTGACAAAAACAAATTGGGGTAATTGGAATAAGTTAAAACTTAGAAAAGAAAGAGGAAAAATAGCGGTGGAAGTTTGACATTTTCTTTTTTTATTTTCGTGAGAGGAAAACTTACGTGACCCAAACCCTGGCAGTGTTGTACTGGAGAGATCAAGCGCCATGACAATAAAAGATGCGACTGCCATAACCATTCAGGCATCTTACCTCGGTTTCTCATAGGATATTAGATTCTGTGGGAGAAAAGGGTCCTATACAAATCGTACAAGTGTTTAGCATTAGAAACCATGTGATGCAGCATGGTGGATGTGAAGCGAAGCAAGCGAATCCAAAATGTTTCAACGGTGCTTCACCTGAGGCTGGGTGGAGAAGCTTCATAAGTCAATGGCTAGATTCAAATTGTTCTGTTAGGAAACTACTGCAACTTATATATGAAGGTGAGAAAATGATGACGAGAAAAGAAAAACAAACAAACGAGAGAATATCATGACGAATTCGAACCAGAAGTTCAAACTTCATCGCCTTTCACGCAGTTCAGAAAGGGTCGATTTTTGGTGAGGTAAAACCTCAGATCCCAGGGTTCCACAAATCAGCAACAGGGCCCAAAACAAATTTAATGAGATGCAAGAACCCTTTCAACATAGCCACTTTTAAAGTCAGAACTCTAGAGTTGGTGTGTTTGGGCAAAAGTTAAAGGTGCAGTACCTTTACCAGATCGTTCAGGAATTTTTGATGCTCAGGGTGCAAGAATTTTGACGATCAGGTAAGTTCAAGAAGGCCCAAAACTGTGGATAACGTTTCTGTGCTCCAAGCCATGCAAGCATGGGGAGTATCAGGCGATCTCGGTATCTCACAGTTCATTTTGACTCGTCACCTTTAGGACCTCAGCCAAAGCATCTGGAGCTGTCGAATTATGCCTCACGTCAAAAAATATTGCAAAACTTCTTACTCACTCATTGTAAATGTGTATAACTTAAAACATGATGTGATGGCCAAAATCTGTTTCAGGGATTCAAATTCAGTTAGGAAAAGAACAATTTCCTTCAGTATGAAAATCATTTTTTGTTTTTCATTGTTATCGATGCGGATAAAGGAATAAGCGTGCCACGTTCAAAATTTAACCGAGAATGTTTTTTCTCTTCGTATTAATCCCTTAAACAAATCCATGGACCTACAGGGTGCTTCTTTTTGAAACAAAGCAGCGGCCTCTCAGATCTTCTATGTTGAATTTATTCTCTTTATCTTTTCAGATTATTACTGGGAAATAGTTAACATTGTGGTATATTTAACCAAACAAGATGAACTCAGGCCTTGAACGATTGAGCAGACTTATTCCGTGAAGACATATTATAAAACTTAGTTTTACAATGTTGTTAAAGCAAGATACAGGCGGAAATTCAATTTTAACATATTTTCAAACAAATCATATTTTCAATTTGGTCCAGTACTTTGAAACTCATGACAATAGCGAAAATCATAGAGCAACAGGCTCCTCAACATCTGGGATTATGATTACAATTCAAACAGAGAATGAATGTGTTGGCGTTATCAGCATCTTTGCTCTCCTTATTCAACAGCGCCTCCAACTGAATGGCCGACATCTAGAGCATATGTGAGACTAAATCCTTTCAGATCCCAAGTGTAATCTTTTTACTTTTCAATAAATGTAATTTTCTTACTCTATCATTTGTGGTCCTTGATTTGTGCTCGATCATTTCAAAAAATTCTAAAATTCTCTGGGTCTCTTCTTCCCCGCCCTCAAATGTGAGTTGAATAGATTGACTGAACTTGGTAATCTTGGTGAGACAAACGGTCCTGGGGAAGAAAGGCAACAGTCAAAATCAAAAGTTAAGACCATCCCTCCGTTGCCATCCATTTCCTTCTGCTAACTCCTGCGACGGCATTGGTACTAACTTGTCCTGACCTTTGCGCTTTCTTTGAAGATTGGTAGCTGCCTCCCCCAAGAGTGATCCTTTCAATCTGCTATGTGATCGAAAGTGAAAGATCACTCTCACGAAATCTTGTTTTTTTTAGGGGGTGGGGGTAGGGAGAAACAGTCAAACTTAAAACCTGGATATTTTCAAAAAGAGTCAATTCGTTACCGGAACAGCAATATGTCATGACCTAAATTTCAGGATTTAACAAAACCACCTTCTCCATAAGAGGGGCTATTTATAGATGACTAAGACTTCTTCCATAGACAACGAAATCATTCCACATATTTTGATAACCTTTCCAGTGGTAACATCAGAAATAAACGTGAGTTGAATTTTCTCATCTCTTCTCAACTTTCTCCAGTATTTTCTTTGGGAATTTTCGTGATTCAGTTAACAACAGTTTTAAAAAGGAAAGATCTACAGCATAGGCAGCTGCTGGTCTTCCCTACAACTTTGTACTGGCCAATAACTTCGAGGAAAAAAACATTGTCCTACGAGACTGATTCCAAAAACTCGTCCCGAGAGATTTTTATCAAAAGTAATAAAATTGATTTTGGTTTCTACAAAGTAATGGACTGATTTTTTGCCAACCCTGCCTAAAAGCCAGTTGATCACAAGTTATTTTCTCCGTCAGACAATGATCAGATTTGATGAGAAGTTTCACTTATTCTGCTTTTTCCTTAGTTTGTAAAGTGGCTGGTTGATCATAACGAGTTTCATCTTCCAGTTTCACGCTAATCCAAAAATGAAATGAGTCTCTTAAAAATTAATTCCCTGGACAAACATTGATATCTCTAAGTATTTTTAAGTTATTGTTTTTGTTATATGTCCTCATTTTTGACACAGAATCTGATCATATGTTACATTTTTTACTTCTCTTAAGAAAACACACTTACTTAGCTGAACGTGGATTCTGAGAGGAAAACATCCACAGGGTGTTTCTCACGCGTTCAGAATCAACATCAATTATCAATAAGGGCGGTCAACTTGAAAGTTTTTTTTAAATAAACTTCATTACTTTCTTGTAACTTTTGATAAGTAGTAGTGGGTAAACAAAGGTATATTTTTTCATTTTATTTCCATGAGAATTTATTCGATAAATTTCTAAAAAAACAGTTACTTTAAAATCCTAAAAAATCATAAAAATGGCGAGTGAAATAGTTTAACCAATTGAAATTTATGTTGTTAGAGATTGTACAATCAGTCTGACAAGTCAGCTAACTCAACAGAAACTGAAACAATAAAAAAAACGGATACACATTTACTTTATAAATAGAAAGACTAAATGTTTTCGCATTGAAAATGTTTATGAAGTCAAGTCAGAATGGATAAAACGTTTCTTTAATTTCATGGTGTTTCAGGTTCCTTTCACTTTGTCAAAGTTAAGTCATGTCAATATGTCTTTGTCTAAGAGCCGAATCTGTTGAAGGAAAGAAACGTTTGTCACTGAAATTATCATCATAACGTCTTGCTTTTATCAAAATCGTGACTAAATGTCTCTACTAATTTTTGCTGATTACGTCAACTTGTTTTTAAAATAGGTTTTGATTTAGTTTGCTTTCTTTGTATGGTTTCATGTATCCCTATCAAATACTAATAATTTATATATAAGTAAATATTTCAATTTGATAATAATTATATGTTTGCATCGAGTTTCGGTCTTTTACTAGGGATTATAATCAATCATATTTATTAAAATTATGAGTGTTAAATAGCAATATTTGAATACATCTAATTGTGGGCAAACTAATTAATTCTGGCTCATTTAAAAATAATTTTCCCAAAAAGATTTTTAATCACAAATAATATATCTGTGTGTGTGTGTGTGTGTGTGTGTGCGTGCGTGTGTAATTGTGTGAGTGTATGCGTGTGTGTAATCAGGATTAGGCATTAAATACCCCAAAAGGTTTTAAACGCCATAAAATACAATCTAATCAAACCAAACTTCACACAGTTGTATGGTTTTAACTAACTACTGATAATAATCCTTTGTAAACAAGTATAGCTTAAAGAAACAAAATCATATCATATTTCTAAAAACTACGAGATGATATAAGCAATCGATAAAAGGCCGTCTTCAGTGGATCTTAAGTTTGATGCTAGCTCATATCTTACTAATAGACTTTTCACCTATAAATAATCATCGCCTAATTTTTATATATCTTTTTATAAATATTACATTTCTTCTAAACTAAATAACAGGATTATTTGGTAATATTTCTTGCCAAACTCTAAAGCATTGAAATCCGGTTACCAAAATTAAGATTGCATGAATATAAACTTCTACTTACTTTTTGACTGCCGCATATTCATATTTTTATAAAGTAAAAACAAAAAAAATTAATTTTGAATAAGTTGCCTCTGGATTCAATCTGAAACTAAATTAAATCTCTGAAACACCGAACAAACCTTCCAGCAATTAACATTATCCAAATAGCATTAACACTCGTAAATGTTTGCTCTCATTTCCGGGTCAGTACGATTAAAAACGGAAAAATATTAATAAAATGGCAGTAAAAAATAATGTAATTGATTTTAATGGATATTTCTTCTTCAAGTTCGATCCCAACAACAAAATGCACGGAGCATTTTTGCTATCAATGTTTGTCAGATGAAATTGAGCCGACTTATGTAGTCACATTTCCCTAATTTCCCTGTTGTGATAAACGTCCCAAGGGCTTATTCGAGATCGAAAACTTTCTTCAAAAAAAAAGAAAAATTTAAATAAAATGCAAGTTTAATCTACCCTAATTTTTTTTATAATGACTTTAAAATCACATTTACTGAAATAGAACATTTACAGTAAACTCAATGCAGCGAGTGATTTCGTTTCAAGTGCGTTTTTTATTTTCTTTTTTGGTTACTTTTAAAAGTCATTAACGTTAAAAGGTAAAAAAAAAACTAAGTAAATACTCAACGCGTCCATAAAATCCATTACAGCTTGTTTTATTTTCTTCTTTATTTGTTTCATTATAAATAGCTCATTATTAATTCAAGAGAAACCAAAAGAACGGTTTCAAAACAATGTTCGCGAATGATTAAAACCGCGTATAATTGTGAGCTGGATATACTAAGTAAGTCGAAATAAATTCAAATGAAAAGTCGATATTTTATTTTAATTGCAAAATTTGTTTCTGAAGTTTTTATTGAAAAGAAAAAGAATGGAATTTTTTTTCAATATAAATGATAAATTAGGTAGAATTGGGCTACAATAAAAATGAATCTTTCCTTTAATTGTCAATAAATCAATCATTTAGTCATATTTTATGAGAGAGCAAATAAAAGACTACAATTCCCAGAGATTTAAGGTTCTTTTATTTATGTTATTTATTCATTTTGACAATTTGGAAAGATATTGTGAATAATTTTTTTTCTTTTCTTTCCAGGCGCTCAGAATGTTCCGTCACAGGTTCTAATGCTTCAGTTATTACATAGAAGATTAATGTTTCATCCAAACGACGGTTATTCAATTTTTTTCTTTTCTTTTCAGGCGTTCAAAATGTTCCGTGACGGATTCTAATGCTTCAGTTATTGCATAGATTACTTTAATGTTCCATTCAACGGACGGTTATTCATTTCTTTTTACTTCTATGAACCTGTACTTGTCTTCAATTGGAATCATTTTGAGATTAGGCTTCTTAATCTGAGAATTAAATTTTATTTATTGCGGACTTTTTTGAAATTTGACCGAAACGTAGTGAAAGAAGAAACAATACAAAAAAAAAAAAAAACTACCAAGATGAGGACAAAAAGTCCGCAATGAATAAAATTTAATTCTATGAACCTGTATACAAATTTCGAAGCAAACCAAGCATGATTCGAGTGATATGACAGTCACCGTCAGTTGTTTCGATTCTGACTGAGAGTCCTGTATTTTTTGCCTTGTGCCAAGCTAACCATAAAAATCATCAATCAGAATAAAATGGTCTCAACAAAAAGATTAAAATGTTCATATTCCATTTTCTTTTGTAGATAAAGCATTGACAATCATCAATAATTTTTAATAGTATATTTATTCATCTTTTAATTTTAATTGTATTTTATACCATTCATGTTTCATTATTTTTACGTCAGTACACATCCAAAACAATAATAAGGAAAAAAAAACTCAATGAGTCTTGAATTCACGTTCCTTTTCCGGTAAGAAGCATATTAATAATTACTTATTCTTTACTTCTAAGCTACGAGAGAAATTGTTATTGCAGTAGCTGAAATCATACCAATGAAACAATCTCATACTTTCTATTAATGATATGTTTTCTCTCATTTATAGACACCAGTGAGTTGCAATAGAATGTAATCAAGATTAAAGATAGAAGAAAATTTTCATCAACATTTATTATTTTACTATTCATGATTTTTTGTACTAGTTTTAACTGAAGGTTTTTCACTGAAATCGGAGTGACAGCAATTCTCTTCTGGTCTCCAGGACTCTTTTGAGTATTCGAGCTGATTTTAACAGTGCCATTATCTAGATTGTCTTGAATCATTCTCCAATCTCAATTTTACTTATCCTCTTTTCTAGGTTCTTCGAGGCCGTTCCAAAAGGTTAATCTACAATAGGTATCACCTTAACCTTTATGTTCCGAAGCTTTTTCACCCCTCTAGCAAGATACCGGTATTTGTCTATCTTTTCATTTTCTTTTAGCTTTGCTCTATTATCCACTAGAACAGCAAACTCTATAAGGTAGCAAGATATTTTCTTGGTGATTAACACGAGGTCTGGTCTTCTAATCAGGATTCGGTGATAGGTTTGTATCTCAGAGTCCCTGAGAATTTTATGCATCTGATTTTCTCTGGTTTGTGCATATGCTATCGATCAGCCAGGCCAAATTTTAGTCTCTTGCACAATTCTCAGTGCATTACCTTTTCAATCCAGTCATGCTTACTCTTGTATTCCTATTGTGCCAGTTTACTGCATACACTTATTTGATGAACTGTTTCATTTGTTTCACTATATAACCAAATCTTTCTATAATTTTATTTATTTTCAATCCCCCAAAAATATTATTTTACTCATTTACGTGTTTTTCACATCAGCTAATGCTGATGGTCTTTCACTGGAGTTTAAGTGACAGCAAGTCTCCTCAAGTCTCCAGGAATCTTCTCAGTATTCTGGCCATTCTCAATAATGCTGTCGTTTGGATGGTCTCCACTCGTCCGCCAACTCTCAAGTCCTCCAGTCCCTTTAATAATCCTTTAGTTACTCTACCAAAAGTACCAATCACAGTTAGTATAATTGTCACCTGCATGTTCCATAGTTTTTTCCATTCCCTAGCAAGGTCGAGATAATTAACCTTTTTTTCACATTCTTTCAGTTTTATTCTGTGGTCAGCCGGGACAGAAAAGTCGACAATTTTTCAATTTCTGTTTTTTTTTTTGTTGATTTTTATTATTATTTACTCATTAAAGGTTTTCACATCAGCGTAACCTGATGGTCTTTCACTGGAGATTGAGTGACAGCAAGTGTCTTCAAGTCTCCAGGACTCTTCTCAGTATTCTGACCGTTTTCAATAATGCATAATTTTTTCAATTCTCTAGCAAGGTCGAGGTATTTATCTTTCTTTCCACATTCTTTGTTTTATTCTGTGGTCAGGCGGGGCAGCTGAATCGACGATTTTGCAGGTTTTCTCTTTTTTTTTTTTTTTTCGTTGATTATTATAAGATCTGTTCTTCTGGCCGAGATTAGGTGATCCGTTTTTATGTCAAAGTCTCATAGGAGTTTGTGTGTGTCATTTTCTAGGACATGTGCTGGGTTATGCATATAGCATTTGTTGGCATGGTCAAATATAAATTTCTTGCACATTTCCCAGTGGATCACCTTGCCCACCCAGTCGTGTCTAGCCTTGTACTCCTTCATAGCCAATTTGCTGCATTCTCTTATTATATGATTGATGGTTTCATCTCTGTCACTGCATAGTCTACATTTGCTATTATGTTGCGTCTTATCTATCCTCGCCTGATATAATTGGTTCTTATGGCACTGTTTTATGCTGCCATTAGGAGATATTCTGTTTCTCTCTTAAAGTTTCCTTTTCTTAGCCATGTCCAGGTCTTGTCGTGTGAGATGTTGTTTATTAGTCGTTTAAAACGCCATGGAGTTGTTTTTTTTCTCATTTTTGTTTCCTAGTTTTTGTCATGCTGTTATCTATCGTGTTGTCAGTATTGTTTCTGATGGCCGTAATCAGTCCTATTTTACTTATTTGAGAGTTTTTCATACAAGCGTAAGTTGATGGTTTCCCACAGGAGACTGTGTGACATTAAGTTTCCTTAAGTCTCCAGGACTCTTCTCAGTATTCTGGCAGATCTCACCAATACTGTAGTTTAGATGGTCTCTACTCGTTCTCTAATTTCCAAGTTCTCCAGTTCCTGTACCAATCTTTTTGTGACTGTACCGAGCGCGTCAATTACAATTGGTATCACCGTCACTTTCATGTTCCATAGTTTTTTCAGTTCTCTAGCAAGATCTAGGTTCTTATCTCTCTTTTCGCTTTCCTTCAATTTTACCCTGAGGTCAGCCGGAACGGAAAAGTTCACTTTTCGGTAGGTTCTCGTCTCTTTTTTTCCCCCGTTAACTATTACTAGGTCTGATCGTATGGTCGAGATTGGATGATCCATTTGTGTCTAAAAATCCCAAAGAATTTAATGCATCTCCTTTTTTTGGACGGATTATGGGTTGAGCATATACCATTTGTTCGTGTTGTTGTTATATTATAATTGTTGTTATTGGCTCTTGAAAAATAGCACACGATATTGTTATTTTACATTTGCTCCAATACCAACCACAGCAAAAGGAAAACATACTGCTACTTCAACCACAAGAAAAGTCGTCAATTTTTTATCTATTTCTTTGTCAATTTATTTATTTATTTATTGTAGCCTGGCAATGTGTTATATTCATTAAAAGAGAGATTAAAAAACATATCGTCGATATTTTTATGGTTCGTTTCTTTACTTTTCATTTTTTTCTCCGCAAAGGAAGTATTCGCTATTTTTTGGGGTCCATAAATTTTCGGTTTGATCTAATTAGTTCCTTATGTTCTTTTCGGGTGCTATTAAGATTGACGCTGTTTCTTATAAGCAAATGCGTTCTAAGCAGCCATTTACAACACATTTAAATCGAATTTATTTAGTTGCTTTTATTATTTAACGGCAGAGATGAGCTTTTTCGTTCTTCATCTTTGGATTCTAGTTTTTCCTTTTTTGCATTTGTGTTCGTCCTTTTTTCAATTGTCATACAGCGTCTTTTATTTATTTATGTATTTATTCATTCAATCATTTATTAATTAGTTTATTTATTCTTGTTGGTAACTCTTATTCAGTTGCATTTTTTTTTTTTTTTTTTTGTTACACCTATTCGGGAAATTTCAATAAGGACACGCTTTGATCGATTTAACAAGCATCATTTCTATTTTCTATCCCCAAAACTTCTTTTCTAGAACATATGAACTATGGATATGAATGTTTACCCACAAGCTACAACCTTGGGATTTTGAAGTTCGGCGTTTGGGAGTGTCTTACCCTTACTGCGATATTTATCACTGCCTTCCACCAGACAAAACTTGACACCAGGTCAATGACCCGAAGTTCGATTATAGTGGGGTTTAGAGGAGAGGAAGTTCGAGCACGAGCCTTGCTTAACTATGCTGGTCATCGGCCCACCTAGTGCAATGCGGACATGGACCCAAATCTGGGTCCAGGCACGTAAGCCTGATTATAGCTTAAACTGGACGAACTCATAAGTGATATACTCCTATGAACTCCTTCACATGGATGAGAAAAGGCAGGACGGCCAGCTAGAGCCTACATACAGCAGCTCTGTGCCGATACGGGATGTAGCCCAGAAGACCTGCTGGAAGCAATGGACGATAGAGAAAGGTGGCAAGAGTTGGTCGGGGATATCCGTGCTGATGGTGCGACATGGTGATGATGGTGAAGATATACCAGCTGAGAGCATATACTTTTATTCTACATCTTAAGTAACAAAAAATGTTCTTGAAGTACTTAAATGATGGTTATCGCATTTTGTTACCCTTCCTGCGTTTTTATTTCAGCTTTAACTTTTAGTTACGTATTTTGTAACATCCTTACACTTCATTTGTTTGGCTTAGTTTCTTAATTAAATGGCACATCAGCTATCGTGAATTATTCAATGCTAAAGAACAGTAATGATACTATTTAATCAATAAATAAGGGTATAAGGGGGTCCATACCTTTCCCAAGGGTATTAGTCTGAAAGTGAACATGGCATTACTGGGGTTCGAATTAGCTTACAACGATGCTGCAAGTCAGGCTCGTTAGCCACTACACCACGAGATCTCTCTTCTTCATTAAACTTGTTGTAATATTTTTCCTTACTGGTCTTGCTTGGGAAAACTGAGTTTTACAAAAAATCAAGTCAATGTAGAAAGTAATTGAATTGTTTTTTGGAGGGAGGGGGCAGTGTTGTTTTGTTTGAGGGGGTTATTTTTCAGGTAGGCAACTTTGGCTGAAAATTACTTGATCAATGTTGACCTTGAATACTTGTAAAAACATTAGATTAATATATGCCTCTCAGATTTCCTGTTCAACTGAATAATCTTTGATTATTACAAGTGTGTTCCCTTAAGAGTGTAACACACAGGAAACATAAAAATATTGAACAATATTTTGTGATCAAACTTCTGGACATTATCACAGAAACAAATGAATACAACCTTATGGAGATCATGTTCTATCTAGCGCCCCGTCTCCTTGATGGTACAAATCATTTTTGATTTTATTCAACATTGCTCAATGAAAGAAGAGCGTGAGATAAACCAACAGAAAAATAATGATAAAAAATAACGTGATGATAATTCAAAAATGCTTTTGACTGTACCTATTCAGTTATTCTTAAATATTCATTGCCAAAAACAGTACACCTCATTATCAAAGTTAGACGAACCAGACATGCAAGACACTGCTGGAGAAGTAAGAACGAACTTATAAGTGATGTACTTCTGTGGAACCCTTCACATGGATGAGCAAAGGCAGGACGACGGGATGTATCCCAGAAGACTTGCCGGAAGCAATGGACGATAGAGAAGGGCGGCCAGAAAGGGTCAGGGATATCTGTGCTGGTGGCACGATATGAAGATGATGATGATGATATACCAGCTGAAGGGATACACTTTTATTCAAAGACCTATTAAGAAGCTTAGTAATTATCACATCTTAAGTAACAAAAACTGTTCTTGAAGAACTTAGATGATGGTCATCGCATTTTGTTTATTGTAACTTGTTACTTACCTTCACAATTATGCCATGTTAGAGTCCCGCTCAATCAAAACTGTTCGCCTCTACAGCTACAAATAATTTGAGATAGACGAATCGAAGGAGGAAAAATAAAGGCTCATAAAAACATTTTCTAAGCAGTTTCTGATATTAAGGAATCAAATTAAGTGTTATGTCAATTCGAACCTTTCATCCTTTTTTTATATCACTTCCGGTTGATTTCACGGTTATTCCTCAACTTTAACGTTTAGCATGAACTATTTTCCACACCTAACAAAGTAAATATTTCGGTCAGAGGAATTATTTACTGGGGGAAGATCAGCATTTCTGCCTAAAATTAGAAAATGTGCCCTCCTACTTTCAGGCTGAGAGCCAAGGGTAGTATCATATGTTGAAAGATCTGTATTTTTGAAACATAAAAATCTTTATTAATAACTCTTAAAACATACTTAAACAATTCTTAATTGTACTAAAAATTTAAAAAATAATGCAACAATTACAAAAAAATTTGATAAACTGAAATAAAATAAACACTGAAATATGATCTACGTGATTTTCGTAATGATACTTATCTTAGATCAAAACACAGTAAATTTTGAAGCTGAAAATGATTTTTTTTACAATTTATTAACAACATGCTCTCACTACAGAGAAGGTGGGTGTCCTCGTGGTGTAATGGTAAAAGCGATGGACTGCTTAGTAAGCGAGTCTGTACTCCTGTCGCGCTATTACGTTCACTTTCGAGCAAATACTCTTGGTAAAGGTATGAACCCCCTTATCCTCCCAGCTATGGGTTAAATAGTACCACTACTTTTCACTACCGAGAAGCTGCAATGTTATGGTACGAAGAGCCATGTTCCCTATTAATTATGTATCATATTCCTGTAACAAATAATCTTTCCTTTACTGTCTTGTAAGAAAAGAAATCGTAACCGATATATATATATACACACACACACACACACACACACACATATATATATATATATATATATATATATGGAAAATCAGTCGATTTCAATGCTAAAAACGATTAATTTTTATACAAAAAAGGCCCTTTAATTTGCCTTTATTTTTTGTTGAGTGAAACTCCAACATTTTTTCTTTAAAAATGTATTTTAACATCACTTTATTATTTTCTATGAGTGAAAATGTTTCTTCTTGTTTACTTCTTAGAAGTACAACTAATATCACATTCCTTACTGCTGACTATTATTATTAATATAATCGTGTATGAATATTCTTTCCCTTTACATAGTGACATACACAAAGATCTTTAATGTACACAAAATATATTACATAGGTTTAAAACAATGCAAACTGCTATTAACTTTCTTCTTTTAATATATTGGGTAATCTTAACGCCCTATTATTACCTCTTCTTACAGGAAAAGACCTGTTGTTCGTCAGCAAACCTTTCACCCAAGTTAATTAAATACGATTTATTGAATTTGTAAAAATGCAATTCATTTAATCATTTACACACTTTTCCGATATACGCAAAACCTCTCACACACGCGTGCGTGTGTATTTATGCGTGTGTACTAGAGCTATTCATTGGATAAGGCGAATTTTACCAAAGGAGTTCGTAGTGTCACGTGATATGCCACTGAGAGGGAAGAAGTAAGATTTAATTTCCCTGCTCCTTCTGGGTTTGAACTAGCTGCCTTGCGACTGACCGCTGAGGCAGTTGGATATAGAGGTCATTACAGTAGCCCGAATGAATAGCATGACAGGGGGAGGTGGAGGAGGAAGAAAGAAGCCAAATGACTGGCCGAAGCCTTAGCGCCGAAAGTGGTACCCTTTTCGTCAGAGGGACTAGGGAAAAAAAATTTCAGTTTTTAGGACGCAGGTCGCCATGTGAGGACGTGCTGACCTGATGCCAAACAAACTCTCGGGTACCTAACCGGTGAAAAGAAATGATAGTTCTGGAACAGCAGTCGGCGTGACAAGATGTGTTGAAGCTGTAGCCAAAAACCTCGGGAAAAGAAGCGGAGCAGAGTTCTTGGACTGGAGATAACTGGTGCCTTCAAGCCAAGCTCTACAGAATCCCACTATCCCGTAAAAGAAAAGAAATCTCAGAAGAAACCCGTCGAAAAAGCTAAGTAAACTTAAAAACCGTTTTCTCCCTCCACCTTCCCTAAGTATTGCCATTATATGCCCTCTCTCTCTCAAGTTAAAGAAAAAAGCATATGAAGAGTTATTTGCATTAAGAAAAGAAGAGAAATAGAATGAAAAGATTCATTTCATAAACTGTAAACGAATGAGTCGATTTAGCTGCCTTTTCAAGGTTCAAGAGTAAAGAAAGAAAAGTACAAAGAAAAGAAAGAAGAAAGAAAAAGAAAAAAGAAGAAAGACATTTGTGTTTGAGACTGTGTGCTGGTATAATATAGCCGGCTAGCACCATAAATATTTGTTTGGACCCCTACTATTAAATTTTTGGTTATATTTTAAATGTCCCCTCGTTGAAATTTATTTGTTGCGCTATTTACCCAGCGAGTTGCCTTCTTTTGCATATTTCTTTTTCAGCTTCATTTCGCTTCAATTTATTTTCGCTAAATGTACTATTCGCCTTTAAAAATATTACACGGGAAATTGGAATTGCCGACTACAGTGAATAATATTTTATCGTAACCTAGAGGTCTATGTCTTCCGTTATCCAAGGGGGTAGGAAGACGAAGTGGCCTGGTGGGTGAGTGTAACGGGAAATTTTGAAACCCCCTTGCCAGCGACGGTCAGTCTAGCCCCAAATTAACCCCCACATTATCTGCCAGTTCCCATATGCCCGAAAAAGGAATCTTAACTAGGACTTATTTTTGCGAGGGGTCAAGTGCCAGATTGCCCCGACGTCACACGTGCGAAATATAAACTCCCGTCCTGGGATAAATGTTTTATGCTCCGTTACAGTAGTAAGAAGCAATGTTTACTATTGTATCTTTTTTCTAGAAAAACAATTGTGATGCGTCCTTTCATGTCCCAAAAGTTGCACCAGGATTTTTTTTTTTTTTACTTGTGAGTCAAAGTTTTTACCCACCAAGAACTATCTCTTCGACTCAGTTTCATGGTGGCAAACCGATGTTTCGTCTGTTTGTCAACATTTTGGTCTAAAACAAGCTTCTCTGAACGGATCACTCATTCTTTTATAAGGTTCACATGGTTTATACTTCTCAGCTACCAAAAATTTGCAGACAGATGTCTATTCAAACTTGGGACAGTTTGTTAAATTTATCGCCATTTTGAAAAGTCCCAAAACAAATGTTTTTGTGTGATTAAAATGATTTTTCCTATAAACCATTTCCAATTAATTCAGAGTTTACATTTTGGAAAAATTCGGAAAAAAATAGTTATTTTGCCTTTTTCTAAAAATTTTACCTTATTCATTGTTTGTCCCGGGTATGTGAGTATGTGTGCGTGTGTATATATTTGGGTTCTTGTGCGCATATGAATAATGCATATGCATGTATATGTGTATCTCTCTATGTATATATACTTGTCTATGCGTATGCGTGTGTATATATATGTGTGTGAATATATATATATATATGTCCGCGCGCGCGCGCGTGTGTGTCTTATTGCGTTTTATCTCCTCGTTGGTTATTACAAGCATTGGTGAACTATTGGACCAATTTAGAATGGATGAAGCTGGTGTTTTTCAATACATTTTAACGCGTTTTTTACAGCTTGAAAGTTTCCCTTCTCATAAACTGGCTGCTTTACCAAGGCTAAAGAACCTAGTCTGTCCTGTTATTTAGCTGGGTAGAGAAACGATGGATTCATGCCTTTCCCAAGTGTATTAGCTTGAAGTGAAATGAAAACAGCTTCGTCCAGGGTCTGAGTTCGTGGCACTGATTTTATTTTCTAACAATATAACCTTTTACTAAGCATGGCTTCACCGTATCCCTGACTCCTTTAATTGTCATGCAACCTCATATGATAAATGAGTTGAGAATTTTACTAATTTTCTTTTGAGTCATTTTATATGTTTCATTCAAACGGCTTTAGACAAAAGCATTTGCCAATAAGACTCTTGATTCATCAATGAATACCACTTTCATCAAATCGTCCACACGTCATGACTGTTTTTCTTTTACTCACTTTAATCACATTTTTGTTCGTGTGTTAGTGCCAATTTCCAATACCACTAACAGCAGCTTCAATATAACTCAGAACCAAGTCACCCAAAAAGCACCAGTTTCCACAGATCTCCGAAGTTAAGCAGTAAATGAACTTATCGTTACTTATGTGGGTGATCTCTTAGAGAGAGTACGTGCTTAATCTAAATAACCCAAGACTTATGTGTGATACGAAGAAAAGCTATGTGAAAATTGTTTTAACTAAATCATGCTAAAAGCACCAGTTCTCCGAAATTAAGCAGCAAAGAGTATGTTCGCAACTGAGATAGGTGACCACTTATAATCAGTATATACTATAAGCAGCTTAAGGCCTGTGAGTTGTGGGGGGAGTATGTAATTTGGTTATTTCAGTAGATTGCTCTCTAAATTATTCCCACCACAAATACAACACAAAACATTACCATCGCGCAAAAGAAATGGAATAGAACACAACGAACATTAAATAACAAACAATTTAATATGCATATAACAGAATATGAAAAACAAAATACATGATGTGTAAATGGCCTTTTGGAAAATAAAGTTTGAAGAAGAGAATAAATTTGTTGAAAGATGTGTGTATGTTCATGTTATCAAAGTCCGTAAATAAGTCGTTCTTACTTACATTAAGTTTATAGCGGGTTTTATAATTGTGGCGACAGCGTATCTCGTTGATGAAAGAGTGTTTGTCGGGTTTTCCTTTTGAATATAATTCTCGGCCATTTGAAAAGAGGTCATGAACTTTAGTTGAGGAAGGAAAGGAATTGGTTGGACATAGTATCGTCTACTGGCTTAGTGGCTTATGTTCGTCTGTGTCTTCGTTTGTGTGTAAGCTTGTGTCTTGTGTTTTCTGGCTTCCTAACTCTGTGTTATTTATATCCTACAGGTGGATCAAAGAATCGCCCTAAAATCTTGGCGCGTAGACATTTATTGACCAATCAGATTTGTATTTTACTATTTTATTTTCGAGCCTAAATATTTTCTGTTAGTTCACTTCCGATCCTAATTTTCTAGAATGTTCTATTCCATGTTTTTAGCTGATTGGTTGAAAAATATAAAAATGTAATTTAAATGCTAATGCGGGTTTGATCCTAAATTTCTAGAATGTTCTTAAGTATATTTTTATTGCTTATTTTAAGACTAGAAGAAATGTGTATCCTATAGTGTCAGACAACGTAATCCTTAGTAAATTACAATAGTAAGTTTTATCTTTACCGGGTCGGCCAAATGATTTAGTTAAATTTGTGTCTCAAAAGAAAATTGCTCCTGGCAACGTGAATAACATGTTCGTTACTGATTGTGAGACTGATTTTATTTGCTACTTAGTTTGATTATATTTGTGCACAATGAAGTTATACTGAAAAGTAACGACTACCTTAGGGCCAATAATGACTCAAGAAACAAACCTCCTACTGAACTAGAGTGGTTATTTACTAAGCTTAAGTTAGTTTGGCACAAGGTCTGAAAGTAGGTAGCACTGAATGTGAATCGAACTCAATAATAATGGTCCGCTAGACGAGCTCGTTGATCATTAGACCATGTGAGGCACCTAAAAATATAAGCATAGTTTAGACTTAATACGAGGCCGTACATATGGGGCACCTAATAAAGATCGAACTCACAACCCAGTACGTATTTACTCAACCCTTCCACGATAGGCAAGACGTAAAAAAGATCATCTTAAGCGTAGTAAAGCTAGTTTGAATTCAGAGTTTTCTTTCTCCCAAACCGGCTACCAAACTAAGGCTAAAAAAATGCTCTCTGCCCAACTATTTTCGCAGAGCTGAACAAATTGCTTTATACCTTTGCTGAGGGCATTAACAGGAAATGAAATACATATAGCCTCGTTCAGGATTTGACCTCGGTTCACCGTTTTCATTTCCTACGACCACCATTACGCTAAGCATGACCAATAGTAATTGATTTAAGGTCAAGCTTGCTAAAAATGACACCGCCACGACGTGCCCTAATACTTTCCTCATTTCAACTTAGTTTGGCACAAGTCCAGCCATGTGGAGCATCCTTTGAGAATTGATAGTCTGTTAGCCTCGCACATTAAGCATATCACTTCGCGAGACGCGCTTTCCAATAAAAAAAACAAAGTTAACACCCTAAGATGCAAAGAAAATTGTTTTATGGGAGTGTAAAACTCGGAATTGCCGAGCCTATTGAAAAGCCTCTAGTAAAGGATCGTATCCACTCCTCCCCAATAATTGTAAGTAAGAAAAAAACAATGCGAGATTAGCAACACAACCTTTCAAAATCTTGGCAACAGTATAACTATCATGTATTAGTTGTAGCCCTATACCCATATTTACCAACCCCTCCACTCGGGCAGGATATGACACAAGGTCAATTTTTATGCCGAGTTTAACAGGTTTGAATTCAGATTTTTCCTTCTCCTAGACTAGTTGCTTCACTAAGACTGAAGAAACCAGTCTGCCCTACTATTTACCCATAGCTGGAGGGAGAATAATTGGATTCATACCTTTCCCAAGTGTATTAGTGCTATGTGAAATGCAATCAGTCTCGTCCAGGATTTGAACTCGTGTCGTCGTGTCCATTTCCTACGACGATAACCACTACACCACGAGTACCTCCACCGTAGCCCTATACAAGTAATCCGCAAATCTATAATTTAAACAAGAATTAATAGAAATAGTTCAGCTGTTGTAATAACAAATTTTTGTTAATGAGAGTATTCTAACGCTGTATACACTTCAGAACCTCCCATATTGACTAATTCATAATTTATGCAAGTGGATTTGATCTTCATCGTGTGTTCCATGCGCCTGGTCTTGTACCAGACTAAATTAAGCTCAGTAAATAGCTACTTGCTTTGAGTTTATATATCTTATATCATCGCCATCTTTTCCAATATACTTCTTGCACGAACTTTCCTCCAGGGACACAAATTAAACTATTAGCATAAGAATGCAAAGTTGATAACATTTCCTTTGCTTTTAGTGTAATACAAACTTAATTAACCATTGTATCCAAACAGACTAGATGTGTCAAATACCACTAATATAATCTCTATATTAATGTATTCTGTTGTATAATAATTTTATGTATTGTAATGACAAACAGCAAGAAACAAAATTGTGGAAATGGGAATACAAGATATAGAGATAAGATCGTCAATGCATTTTTCGCCATTACATGAAGCACTGATAATCCTCTCTATATTCCAATTATCCACATCCTAAGCTGACGGGCTTTCGCATAATTGGTTAGCATGTATTAGAATATTTCCTCCATTTCTCTGAAGGAGAAGCATTTCAAAGAAGTGCCTATTGGCTGTGCATGAAAAACAGTCTCATTTTGGGCAGCCCCAGGTTGGCAAATAGCTGTTTCAGCAATAAACCTTCTTTACCGTCAAAGCAAGTAATAGAATTCCTAGCTTTGGTAGCGTTAGTTAAATTAGGGAATCGGGATTTCTGTTTTATTGACTGCGATATAACAAGAGAAAATAATGATGTAAAAGAACGTTTGTTACCAAGTAGAACAAATGTAACTATTTTGCATTTGTTATTAAAAACACTTCATTATTTTTTTGTTAATAAAACTTGAAAATAACATTTGGTAAAGAAATAAAAGGTTAAAAACAAAGTGAATCAGTTGGTTGACTGAAAAAGAAAATAATCATTTCATATTATTTTAAAAGTAGAAATTGTGCAAAATTCTTCATTCTTTAGAATTTCCAACGAGACAAAGTCAGGATTCATGTTTTTAAAAAGTAAATTGGAAAATAAACCTCCAATTAAAAATTAAAAAAGCAATTTTTTTAATCTTTAGCATACATTGAGTTCCTGTCGGTCTTTATTTAATAATCCAGGGTAATTTTTGAAGAAAAAAATCAATAACAAAATAATTAGTACACTAGAAGACTGCAAAAGACACTTTAAGCAATTTTTTAGGGAAAAGATAAAAATGTTCTGAGATGATAAAATTGCTTGAAAGATGAAACGTAGCGGAAGACAAACTGTGGAAAAACTGCCGGATTGCTTGCTTTTTTAGTGTACAGCATATCAATCCCTGTTGAGTTATTTTAAGCTGATAGTTTAACAATTATAGTCTCCAGTCATACACAGTACAAAAATATATCAATGTTATAGGTTTCAATAGCAATGACTCAAAAACTACAATGTTTAAGAACGAATCAATAAATTTCTCCATCATTTTAAACAGGTAAATACTTTATTTTTAGTTGTCTAAATTTCTCTGACGAAAACCCTTAATGATAAAAATTATTTTTAGTTTCAATATTAATATATTTATTGCCAATGTATGAATAATATCCACAATAATTTTAAGTAGAAAAATGTGTAAAATGCCTGTTTATGCAAATATGTATGTCTCTATATACATAGATCGTGATAACAAAAATATACAATTAAAAAATTCATCAAACCAGAAATATCTAAGTATTGATATTCCCGAAGAACATTTTTATAGAGAGTCTCTTGAAGTTTGTTTTTTCAGCAGTTTACAGTTGCTTGATTTGCAGACACTTAGTCATACGACATATTTCTAGACGGTTGTCAAATTCTTTGCAAACATACGTTAACGTATCTTCATAAACAGCAACAACAGCTGTTGTGATACGTTTCCGCAGATCATATAAGTTTACAAAAAGGAGAACGACGGGTGCCTTTTTCAGAATGATGGAGCACTCGTTCTTCGAAGTGACAAATGCTCAAGGTTTTTCCCGAACCACTGTAACAAGAGTATACAATCGTTATTCGGATGGAATAGTTTTCTAAATATTTTATTTCATTGTACAGTTTATAATTTTGCAGTGATAACTTTACAGTATTTCTAGATAAATCTGCGTATCGTGAATTCCAATATCTTCTTTTCATCTTATGTATTTTCGAAAATACATCCATATACAGTACATACTAAGTGTATTATCAAATATTTCCACGTGACATCATGATCTCTCTTGGTCCTAGTTGCACATTTCAAGATTCAATAATGCATATGCGGGTAGATGCAAGTGTGTCTATAAGAGTATATAAGCGTACAAATGTAATATATATATAGTTCCATGGAATTTAGATTGCCAACCCTCGGTTTCATGAAATTTTTTACAAAACATTTTGTTAACTGCCTGATAATTGTTGTTTTGTAAAAAAAACTCCATGAAACCCAGGAGTCGCAATCTAAATTCCACGGAGTTAGATACATATATCTAATATATATTTATCTATTATTATTATTATTATTATTATTATATAATAGCTCTATCCTAAATATTGAGCACTTTCCATATTATATTGCTCTTGGTTCGACACAAACCCACAAAGTGATTTAGTGACAACCAATACTGTTAAAACATATATATACATATATGTATATAGGAGCCAATATAAATATGTGTAAGGGCATGGTTAGCGTAGGGGTATATATGTATATGGATGCGTGCGGATAGAAATATCAAAAGGATAGCGGAACAAGTTTGAGTGGTCTGCAAATTTTAATGGATGACAAAATAGACAGAGAATGATTTTTCAATGAAGATCAAAGGGTAGATTTTGATGTTCATAGTAGACTCAAGCCTTCGATACTAGTACGGTGAGAGATAAATTGGCAAGAATATCACTTTTTAGGTACTTTAGTTCTGGGGTCTACGTGGTGAAAATGGTTTTGTTTTCCGGAAGTCGAGGCCACATATATTCAAGGGAATTGTCAGGAGTAAAATCGATGTGTGACGACCCAGAACATTAGCGGCTGAGTTAGCTATTGGACTGGCTACGCTGCGCCGGGGCCCCTCTCTCGCTTGCCATCCACTATAGTTGGTCACAAAAAGAATCAATACGAGAAACATACGACCAACAAAGCCTTAATCAAATGATTACTCTGGCGTTTCGTTTCGAGTGTCTCAACAGTATCTTGCTATACCACAATAGATTTCTGGCATTCTGTGAGATAGTAGAAATGTCTTCATAGAATCCGTTGTTGTCTTCCCAACTTCCAAGCAACGAAGCATTATATCACTGATGCAAGATTTGAACGATACATGGAATTTCTGTGAAATTCATGTTTTTGTGAGATTTCAATAATGAATTGTTAATTCAATGATGTTTATTTGAAATATACGACTAAATAACAATGACATATATATATATATATATATATATATATATATATATATATATATATATATATATTGAACTGAATAAGTTCGCAAATGAATCTGAATTTGGTATTTTAGGTTTCATTATTTCGTATATTTGTGTTCTACATGAGTTTCAAACTTCATAGTCCTCAGGAAACTACACATTTTTCAGAATCATTTGCGAATCTATTCATTTTAAAATATTCAATTTTCTCTCGTTGGACCAGTAGGTAATTATATATATATATATATATATATATATATATATATATATATTTGATCAAATATTACGGACCCCAATATGGAGTTAAAATCTGAATTTTTATCCGAGTACTTTATTCTCAAAACGCTTGAGAATGTAATCAATAACAGTAAGTGAATATTCATTATTGAAAAATATTAACTTAGCCTCTCTGAAACTAGTCGACAAATTCACCTACCTAGGAAGCAGCGTCTCATCAACCGAGAAAGACATCGACACACGACTGACGAAGGCATGGACAGCTATCGATAGGCTCTCGATCATATGGAAGTCGGACCTAACTCATAAAATGAAACGCAGTTTCTTCCAGGCAGCGGTTGTGTCGATACTGCTATATGGATGCACCACATGGACGCTTACGAAGCGGCTGGAGAGGAGGCTGGACGGAAATTATACAAGAATGTTGAGAGCAGTATTAAACAAGTCCTGGCGACAACACCCCACGAGACTCCAACTATACGGACACTTGCCCCCCATCACAAAAACTATACAAGTTCGACGAACCAGACACGCAGGACACTGCTGGAGAAGCAAGGACGAGCTCATAAGCGATGTACTCCTGTGGACCCCCACACATGGATGTGCAAGAGTGGGACGACCAGCACGAACTTACATACAGCAGCTATGTGAGGACACGGGATGTAACCCTGAAGACCTGCCGGAGGCGATGAATGATAGGGAGAAATGGCGAGAGACGGTCAGGGATATCCGCGCAGGCGGCGCGACATGATGATGATGATGATGATTAAAGATAACAAAATAAAATTTTGCTAACTTGCACAAAATCATTAACCGATCTTATAGATACCGAATTCTTGCTTCGAATGGAATGTCTTATTTGAGAGCAAATATTAACAGCTGGACCAGCAAAGATGTGCCTGCGAAAAAAGTTTTTAATGTTCCTTTTGGCATTCTTCTTTTCCTTCGCCTCCTCCTACTTGCTATCCTTCTTCTTACAATTCATATAAAATGTATAATTGTAAAAATGCTCGAAGCATTTTATCATTGTCGATATATATACGCTGGATACATAAGCAGTCAAAATATGTTTATGCATTATTCATTTGAAGGTGCACTCGCAGACGTCAGATGGTTGTAAAGCACACCTTAGAAAAGCGTCACGGCTGTTCAAACCTATAGTCATTGGCATTTTTTCTTGTTGCCTTAACGGAGCAGCTGTCTTCGGGGCCCACAGCACAGAGGATAAAAAAAAGTAAAATAAACAATAAACAATAAAAGACGAAAAGGTCAAACAGGATAAGATTAGTATTTGTTTTCATAGGTGGGTCAATGGTGTAACGATGCAGAAACGGAATTTGAAGGATCTGTTTGCAATCGTAACAGTACATAGATCATGTTTTCCGGCTTCCTTTCTACAGTTTCTTTTACTTTCAATACATCGTTACACAGATTGTCTGCTTTTTACGTTATTTCTCAAATTTATTTCTCCCTTTTTTTCTTTCTTTGTCTCTGTCATCACTACTACTTCCTGAGAAAAACATATGACGAAAATGTTTATTCCTTTCGGGTGTGGAAGACAAAGTAATGAGCTCTCTTCTGCTTCTTTTCTTAATTGTTTGCTTGTGTTTTTTCTCTCGTTCAAATTCGTCAACAGTATATATTATCTCTTCTTGTGTATCATGTCTATAGATTTTTCTTTAAATACATTAAATAACTATTTCCGCTATTATTTACCAAGTTCATGTTCGCAGCTATTCTTTGTGAATAAGGTGAGAAGTAGGAGTTGCTCCTTGTAATATCAAGTTAGCGTTTAACGGGATTAAGTTTACAGTCGCTAGTGAGTAGTAAAAAAACGTTTAAAGGCAAATAAAACCAACATAGCTCATTTGTATAGATTTTCCCGGGGTCTATAACTTTAGTTGGAGTGCATATATACAGACAAGGATCGTTCAAAAGATTCTAAGTATCATCCATTGAGAAGCACCACAGTTGAACATTTTCGTTTTCTTTTAAAATTAGAAAAACTAATTCAGATTTCTAACTTAATTTCCGCGCTGGTGAGACTCATTAAAAGCCAATTGGGATACGACAAATATAAAATCTGGAATACACTGGGAGCTTCCTAAATGACCCTATATATATATATATATACGTATACATGTGTGTGTGCACGTGTGTGTGTGTGAGGGAGAGAGAGAGTAAAAGTGTTTAGGCAGCATTTCTTCGTTAATACATATTTGATTAAATAATACAGATATCATTTGTGTACACATTTTTATGTTTATCCTTTCGTGTCACCACATCGATTTTATGGTATCAAGAGGGAATAAATTTATTAACCTATATGTTGATATGTATATATATATATATATATATTAAAATGAGTAGGCCCACAAATATGTTTAGATTTGGTATTTAGCTTTTACTATTATTATTATTAACTCCTTGAGAGTTTTTCACATCAGCGTTAGCTGATGGTTTTTCCACTGGAGTTTGAGTGACAGCAAGTCTCCTCGAGTCTCAAGGACTCTTCTCAGTATTCTGGCTATTCTCATAAATATAATTGTTTAGATGGTCTCCACTCGTCCTCTTATTTCCAAGTCACCCAGTCGCTTTAATAATCCTTTGGCGACTGTACCAAAAGCATCAATCACGATTAGTATAATTGTCCCCTTCATGTTCCATAGTTTTTTCAATTCCCTTGCAAGGTTCAGGTACTTATCCTGCTTTCACTTTCCTTCAGTTTTATCAGTGGTCAGCAGAGACAACAAAGTCCACAATTTTACAAATTCTCTTTTTTTTTCTTTTATTGATTATTATAAGGTCTAGTCTACTCGCCGAGATTAGGTGATCCGTTTGTATGTCAAAGTCCCATAAGAGTTTATGTGTGTCATTTTCTATGCACATCTCCCAGTTAATCACCTTGCCCACCCAGTCGTGTCTAGTCTTATACTCGTTCTATGCTTATTTGCTACATTCGCTTATTATATGATTGATTGTTTCGTCTCAATCACCACAACCAACATTTGCTATTTTGTTGCGTCTATTCTCACTTTGATATGATTGGCGCTTATGGTGTTGTTTTGTGTTGCTATTAGGAGAGATTTTGTTTCTCTCTTAAAGTTTTCTTTTCTTAGCCACGTCCAAGTTTTCTCGTGTGTGATGTTGCTTATTAGTCATTTATAACGCCCATATAGTTGTTTTTCTTCCCATTTTTGTTTTCTAGTTATTGTTGTTCAGTTGATCTTCGTGTTATCAGTATCATTTCTGGTGGCTGTAATCAGTCCTCGTTCGTGCTTTTCTATGTAGTCCTCGAGTCGTTGTATCGATGCGTCAACGCTGTCTTCAGTGCTGATAAGTCCTTTGGCACCCTCCTTTCTTGGTACATATAGTCTGTCAACGTAATCTCTGGGATGTAATGCTTTATGCATGGTCATTAGTTTTCTTGTTCTTTCGTCCATTTGCTTGAAGTCTTCTTTGGTCCACTTCAAAAATGGTCCCGAATGTCTAACGAGGGGTACAGCCCAGGTATTTATTCCTTTGATAAGGTTTCTGACCCATAGTTTTGTCTCAAGTAGTTCTCTAGTTCTCCTGAGATATTCTTTCTTAATTTTTTCTTTCATCTCTACTTATTTGATGGTATCAGCTTCCAAGATGCCCAAGTATTCGCACGTTTCCTATTCTCCAAGCGTTCTAATCTTGTCTTGATTTGGCAGCGCCATTCCGTCCGTCAGGTGTCGTTTGCCGCTTTTCATTACTAGCAAAGCACATTTTTCTATGTCGAATTCCACTCCTATGTCCTGACTGTATATTCTCACTCTGTGTATTGGATTTTCCAGTTCTTTTTCATTTTTTACAAACAGTTTGATGTCGTCTATGTACATTAGGTGAGTGATCTTTTCCTGCGATTTACTAAGTTTGTATCCAGCAGTGCATTTTTTTAGTATATGATTAAGTGGCATCGTCACAATTATGAATAGTAACAATGATAGTGCATTTCCTTTAAACAACCTCTTTGGACCATCACTTCACCTAAGCTTCTCCCTCCTGCTGAAAATTCCACTCTCCAGGTTTTCATGGTTTTCTCGATAAAGTTTATGACTTCATGTGACATTTTGTACATTTTGAGGTAGTTTATTATTATTATTATTATTATTATTATTATTATTATTATTATTATTATTCCATTTACTTGTGTGCTACACGTGTTTCGGATTTTTACGTCATCTTTACGCGATTTAAGTGGGTAAGTTAAGTTCCGGCTGATCTTTATAATTTATGTATAGCTTTAATTGGTTGTTTTGATTTTGTTTAATTCCAACTTGTATACGGGTGAATGTCCCTTTGAGTTGATTGCACGTGAAAACTTTTAGTCGATGTAAATGAGTTATATATATATATATATATATGTATAAGAATGTATTTTTGTGTGTGTATGTTTATGTGTACAAAACTTTTACGTGGATGTACATTCACGTATACACAAACTCGTACACATATTTTCATGGGTGTCCGGCGGATTTTTGTCTTTTATTCTTTTTCTTGCTTTAACCCCTTGTCTATGTTATTATGTAAATACATACCTATATATATATGTGTGTCTGTCTGTCTGTCTGTCTGTCTGTGTCTGTGTGTGAGCATGTAGTTAGGCTCTGTTTAATGTTATATTCAATCTATGAAGTTTTTCTTATTTGTAGTAATGATTCTTGGTTGGGTATGTTGGCAGTGTTTTAAAGTCTCCCTTGCTGCATTTATAAAGGTATTTTGATCCATAATATTTTCTATTTTCTGGTAATGTAATGTTTCTTTTATATAAAGAGACTCTATTTTTTAGTGTTTCAGTGCAGTAAATGTATTTCTCATTGAATTCTGTGCATTTGATAGAGTAGATTTCATTTTTGGGGTTGCAACTTAAATTTCTATTTATAATGAATGTTTTTTGTTTGTTTTATTTTGTTTTTGGTTTTCTTTTTGCCGGGGGGATCATTTTCCAATTTTCGAAGGTGTAATAATTTGTTTTCTCCGATTATAATTGCATACCCAAACCTCTTATTTTTGTATTTTGAGAATACATGCATTGTTTCCCTAATTTAGAAAGTTTGTGTGTGTTGAAAAAATTTTGGTTGTCGTTTGCTTTTAATGACTTTTCTGTACCTAATAATTCTGTCTTTGTTTTTAAGTGGATCTTTATTCTTTTATATTTCCATGAATAACTCTGGGTTGCTTTTATTTTATATTTTGGCATCTGCTAAGGCTTGATCGTTGGTACGTTTTTCAGTGGGGTCGTAATTTTGATGGTATTTTTTGCTAATTTGAATCCTTTATTTATTTGTGTTGCGGGATATCCCCTCTGGTGAAGGGTTACGGGTTATTCTTCTAGGCAGGTTTGGTTTGTTTTTTCAGTGATTATGGTGCAGATCCCATGTGCGAGAATATAAGGGATGGATTCTGTGCAACTTTTGGTGTGATGGCTCTAGAAATGGAGATATTTTTTGGTGTCTGTGGGTTTGCATACCCGTGATAATTTGGCTATTCTAATTTTTATTGAGGTTGTCAAAAATGGTAGTTTTTTTAAAGCTTTTTTCCATGGTGAATTTTATTTTAGGGTGTAGGTTTGGGAGTAAGTTATATGAATCGTTAATTTTGCCTTATGAGCTTTTCTAAAATATGAAATTGTCATCGAGGTATCTTTTTGTATGATCTAATAAATTGCTTTTCTATTATTGTTGTTTTCCCCCTATGATTTCATATAGATTTTTCATAAAGTATGCTAAGGTAAAATGGTTGATACTATCTTAGTTCCGATAGCTATTTCTTCGGATATAGATGTCCCTTTAGGATTGTCGTGTTGGAAATAGTAATTATTTAGGGTTAGTTTTATACCATCAGTGAAAATGTTTTTCTTAAATCTTGGGTGTAATTTTCGTAGGTATTTTTCTATCCAAAACGAAAAGCCCATTTTTTTTATTGGGGATATTAATTTATAGATTAAGACATCAAATATTGCCATGAGAATATTTTGATCATTTTTTTTTATTTTTTATGGAGTTTAAAAAGTGGGGGTCATCTCTAATATAGTTTTTTATCTTATAGAGAAATTGTTGTAGTAGAATATCTACAAGTTGGCTGAGTCGGTTAATCGGGCATGATGGGCCTTCAACTGTAAGTCTAAATGTGAAGTCACTGGGGTTTTAAACTTCTGTATATTCTGATTTTTGTGTTGCAACAGCTACTTTCATTTCCTCGGACATTTGTATTTTTTGTATGCCGTAGGAATTGCTAGTTTTTGTGATGTAATAAGTAAGGATTTTTTTTCTTTTTTAGTTTTTGTCTCGTATATTATGTAGAATTTCGTAATTTTTTATATGATATTATTGTCTACGTTTATATAAAATGATTTATACTTGGATTCATCCTTCAGAATTCTCTGGATTTTTGTTCTCATATCCAGCTTGTTTAAAACGATTACTTTACTTCCATTGCCTGATTCTTTTATAATTAGACCGCCGTTTTCCTACATATTTTTATGACTTGTTTTCGTTTGGTGGAGGAGAGGTTGTTAGGCGTATTTGTTTTTTGTTTTGTTTTGTTTTTTTTGTTTGTTTTTTTGTTTTTTGTTTTTTTGTTAGTTAATGCTCTTGATCTTTTTAAAGAATATATTTAACTCATTATTATTACCTTTGGATTTATTTTTTACCGAGACATTCGTAATTTCTTTGTTATAGAATTTCACTCTTAATCTAAATTTTCATTTCACTTCTTTAGTGTCTCTCTTTAATTCTCCTAGATTGCTTTTCGGTGTGGGGCAAAATGTTAGACCTAGTTTTAATAGATCAATCTGATTTTTGTCAAATTTGTGTGAAGATGAATTGATTATTTTATATTTTATGTTGTTGGTTTTGTTCGGTATGTTACCTAGACTGATCTTTTTCTTCGGTCTGTGTTGTCTAAAAATATTCTTATTGTGTTGATATTATTTCTTGGGTATTTTGTGATGCCAAAAAACAAAGATTACTGACCTTCTTTTTATCCCTTGGATACTTTGTTTGTTTCCTACCCCCGCAGTGGGGTAATCCACAGTGGATGTTATTTAACTCACCCTGCATTTCTGGTGAAGTATGGTGGTTGGGTCACTTTTTTTGTGTGATGGTATGTATGAGGATCATTTTTTTCTTTGTATGGGGTTGTTTGAATCGAGTTGTGTGTGCTTTTATAATTCCATCTTTTGTGCTGATATATTACTGTGTGGTAGTGTTTATTTTGGTGTTTTTTCCATTATATGTTTCTTTTTACGGGTGATGATGTTGGGTGTGACTGTAGAAAGTAGAGCAATCCTGGGAATTGAGTAGCACTCTCCTCTACACATCGGTGTAGTAGCTATTGAAAAGGGAGCCTTCGGGTCATCCTTAATTAAGGACGTAAATTTTATATATATATATATATATATATATATATATATATTAGGAAGACAGGAATCTGTCGTTTTCATAGCCATCTACGGGGAAATAATCGGTCAGATTTGATTGGGAGAAAAAAGACTCCGAATTCAAAACCTGAGGAGTGGCGTTCAGAGAATCTGTGACGTATTTGTGCAACATTTTTCTTTTATCAGCTCATCTAAGTTTACAGTCGTTTTTAGAAACTGTTTAAATATAAATAAAATCCGCATATCTTTTTTGCATATGTATTTACCAGTCAAAATGTGACACACTGTCAAGTTTTTAAACAGAGTTTAACAAGTTAGAATTCAGAGTTTTTCATAC